>CAUYRH010049259.1:0-28990 GCA_963574655.1 Perodicticus potto | reverse complement strand
TGTCATTAATTGTCCTCATATCAAAATTGAGTACATGGGATTTATGCTTCTCCATTCTTGTGATGCTTTACTAAGAATAATGTGTTTAACTTCCATCCAGGTTAATACAAAGGCTGTACAGTCTCCATGTTTTTTAATGGCTGAATAGTATTCCATAGTGTACATATACCAGAGCTTGTTAATCCATTCCTGGGTTGGTGGACATTTAGGCTGTTTCCACATTTTGGTGATTGTAAATTGAGCTGCAATAAACAGTCTAGTGCAAATGTCCTTATGATAAAAGGATTTTTTTCTTTCTGGGTAGATGCCCAGTAATGGGATTGCAGGATCAAATGGGAGATCTAGCTTGAGTTCTTTGAGAGTTCTCCATACTTCCTTCCAAAAAAGGTTGTATCAATTTGCAGTCCAACCAGCAGTGTAAAAGTGTTCCCTTCTCTCCACATCCACGCCAGCATCTGCAGTTTTGAGATTTTGTGATGTGGGCCATTCTCACCTGGGTTAGATGGTATCTCAGGGTGGTTTTGATTTGCATTTCTCTAATAATGAGGGATGACGAGCATTTTTTCATATGTTTGTTAGCCATTCTTCTGTCTTCTTTAGAGAAAGTTCTATTCATATCTCTTGCCCATTGATATGGGATTGTTGGCTTTTTTCATGTGGATTAATTTGAGTTCTCTATAGATCCTAGTTATCAGGTTTTTGTCTGATTCAAAATATGCAAATATCCTTTCCCATTGTGTAGGTTGTCTGTTTGCTTTGGTTGTTGTCTCCTTAGCTGTACAGAAGCTTTTGAGTTTAATTAAGTCCCATTTGTTTATTTTTGTTGTTGTTGCAATTGTCATGGCAGTCTTCTTCATGAAGTCTTTCCTCAGGCTGATATCTTTCCGTGTTTTTCCTATGCTTTCTTTGAGGATTTTTATCATTTCATGTCTTAAATTTAAGTCCTTTATCCATCTTGAATCAATTTTTGTGAGTGGAGAAAGGTGTGGGTCGAGTTTCAGGCTTTTACATGTGGATATCTAGTTTTCCCAGCACCATTTATTGAATAGGGAGTCTTTCCCCCAGTGTATGTTTTTGTTTGGTTTATTGAAGATTAGGCAGTTGTAAGATGTTAATTTCATTTCCTAGTTTTCTATTCAATTCCACATATCTATGTCTCTATTTTTGTGCCAGTACCATGCTGTCTTGACCACTATGGCTTTGTAGTACAGCCTAAAATCTGGTATGCTGATGCCCCGGCTTTGTTTTTATTACTAAGAACTGTCTTAGCTGTATGGGGTTTTTTCTGGTTCCATACAAAACACAGAATCATTTTTTCCAAGTCTTGAAAGTAAGATGTTAGTATTTTAATAGGGATGGCATTGAATAGGTAGATTACTTTGGGAAGTATAGATGTTTTAACAATGTTGATTCTTCCTAGCTATGAGCATGATATGTTCTTCCACATGTTAATATCCTCTGCTTTTTCCTTTCTTAGGGTTTCATAATTTTCTTTATAGAGATCCTTCATCTCTTTTGTTAGGTGTATTCCTAGGTATTTCTTTCTTTTTTTTTTTTTGAAGTGATGGGGAAGGGAATTGTGTCCTTAATTAGTTTCTCATCTTGGCTGTTTTTGGCGTATCAAAGGCTACTGGCTTGTGGGCATTGGTTTTATATCTGAGATATTACTGTTTTTTTTTGATGACTTCTAGGAGTCCTGTGGTTGAGTCTTTGGGGTTCTCTAAGATCATATCATCAGCAAAGAGGGAGAGTTTGACCTCCTCTGCTCCCATTTGTATGCCCTTTATTTCCTTGTCTTGCCTAATTATATTGGCTAGAACTTCCAGCACTATGTTGAATAGTAATGGTGACAGAGGACAACCTTGTCTGGTTCCAGTTATAAGAGGAAAAGCTTTCAGTTTTATTCCATTCAGTAAAATATTAGCAGTGGGTTTGTCATAGATAGCTTTGATCAGTTTAAGAAATGAACCATATATGCCTGTACTCTGCAGTGTGATATTTAGAAAAGGATGCTGAATTTTATCAAATGCTTTTTCTGCATCTATTGAGAGGATCATATGGTCTTTGTTTTTGCTTCTGTTAATATGGTGAATGATGATAATGGACTTATGTATGTTAACCAGCCTTGCATTCCTGGGACGAAACCTACTTGATCATGATGTATGACTTTTTTGATGATAGTTGTAATCTATTGGCTAGGATTTTGTTAAGAATTTTTGCATCTACATTCATTAGTGAAGTTGGTCTGAAATTCTCCTTTTTAGTTGGTCTTTTCCTGGTTTTGGTATCAGGGTGATGTTTGCTTCATAGAACCTATTGAGGAAGATCCCTTCCTGCTTAATTTTTTGGAATAATTTCTCCAGTTTGGGAATAAGCTCTTCTTTGAAGGTTTGATAGAATTTTGGTGTGAAGCCATCCGGACCAGGGGTTTTTCTTGTCAGAAGATTTTTTATTATTTCTTTGATCTCAGTGCTTGAAATTGGTCTGTTCAGGAGCTCTATTTCTTCCTGGCTGAGGCTAGGGAGAGAGTGTGATTAAAAATACTGATCCAGTTCCTTCACATTGGCAAATTTCTGGGCATAGAGTTTCTGGTAGTATTCATAGATGATCTCTTGTATCTCTGTGGCATTAGTTGTTATTTCCCCTTTATCATTTCTGATTGACTTTACTAGAGATTTTACTTTTCTATTTCTTATTAGTCTGGCCAAAGGTTTTATCTATTTTATTTATTTTTTCAGAAAACCAACTCCTTGTTTCATTACTTTTCTGAATGATTCTTTTGTTTTCAATTTTATTGATCTCTGATTTACTTTTGGATATTTCTTTTCATCTGCTGGGTTTAGGCTTAGATTGTTCTTCTTTTTCCAATTCCACAAGATGGCTTGTGAGTTTTTTGATGCGCTCTCTTTCTGTTTTTCAAATGTAGGCATCTAAAGCGATAAATTTTTATCTGAGAACTCCTTTTGCAGTATCTCACAGATTTTGGTAGCTTGTGTCTTCATTGTTGTGCTCAAGGAAGTTAATGATTTCCTCTTTTATTTCTTCCTGCACCCAGCTGGCTTTCAACAGAAGGTTGTTTAATTTCCAAGCCTTTATGTGGGTTTGAACATTTTTGTTGAACTTGAGTTCCACCTTTAGTGCCTTGTGGTCTGAGAAGATACAAGGTAAAATTTCAATTCTTTTGGTTCTGTTGAGGTTTGTGTTGTGTACTAGGATATGATCAATTTTGGAGAATGTTCCATGGGGTGATGAGAAGAATGTATATTCTTTTTTTTTTTTTTTTTTTGCAGAGCACAGTCTCACTTTATTGCCCTTGGTAGAGTGCCATGGCATCACACAGCTCACAGCAACCTCCAACTCCTGGGCTTAGGCGATTCTCTTGCCTCAGCCTCCTGAGTAGCTGGGACTACAGGCACCTGCCACAGTGCCTGGCTATTTTTCTGTTTTTGTAGTTCAGCTGAGGCTGGGTTTGAACCCGCCACCTTTGGTATATGGGGCCAGGGCCCTACTCGATAAGCCACAGGCACCACCCAGAATGTATATTCTTTATCTTTGGGATGGAGTGTTCTATATGCGTCTATCAAGCACAGTTATTCTAGGGTTTCATTTAAGTCCCTTATAGCTTTGTTTAATTTCTGTTTAGAGAATATGTCCAGCTCTGTAAGAGGAGTGTTAAAGTCCCCTGTTATTATGGTGTTATAGGATATCACATTGCTCAGACTGAGTAAGGTCTGTTTTAAGAGTCTGGGAGCATTTAAGTTGGGTGCATAAATATTTAGAATCGAAACATCTTGTATTTTTCCTTTGACCAATATAAAATGACCATCTTTGTCTTTTTTGACTTTAGTTGCCTTAAATCCACATGTATCTGAAAATAAGATCGCAACCCCTCTTTTCTTCTGAATTCAGTTTTCCTGGAAAATTGTCTTCCAACCCTTAACTCAGAGTTTTAATTTGTCTTTTGAAGCTAGGTGTGTTTCCTGCAGACAGCAAATGGATGGCTTGTGTTTTTAAATCCAATCAGCCAATCTATGCCTCTTCAGCAGGGAATTCAAGCCATTAACCTTTATTGAGATAATTGATAAGTGTGGTAGTGTTCTATTCATCTTATTTTGTGAGAGTCCATTGCTTATTTTTGTCTTTTGCATCAATTTGGAAATTAGGTTCTGTCCTTTAATTTATGAGTTCTTACTTTACTGTTGATCCATTGTGATGGTCAGTGTGTAGAACAGGTTGAAGTATTTCCTGTAGAGTTAGTCTTATTGTGGCAAATTTCCTCAAAGTTTGCATATCAGTAAATGATTTGATTTCTCTGTCAATTTTAAAGCTTAGCTTAGCAGGATATAGAATTCTGGAAATTGTTCTGTTTAAGTAAATTAAAGGTAGATGACCGTAGTCTTCTTGCTTGAAAAGTTTCGTTAGAGATGTCTGTAGTCACCCTGATGAATTTGCCCCTGTAGGTCAACTGGCACTTACTCCTGATAGCTTGAAGAATCTTTTCTTTTGTCTTGACTTTGGACAAGTTCATCACAGTGTGTCTTAGAGAAGCTCTGTTAGAGTTGAGGTGACTTGGGGGCCAATATCCCTCTGAAAGGAATGTGTCAGAATCTTTGGTGATATTTGGGAAATTTTCATTTATAATATTCTCTAGTATGGCTTCCATTCCCCTGGGGCATTCTTCTTCCCCTTTTGGAATCCTATAACTCATATGTTTCATATGCTTCATAAAGTCCCATAATTCTGTCAGTGAACGTTCTGCTTTGTCTCTCTTCTTTTCTGCCTCTTTAACTATCTGAATAATCTCAAGAGCTTTGTCCTCTACCTCTGAGATTCTTTCTTCTGCATGGTCTAATCTGTTGTTGATATTTTCTATAGCATCTTTAAGTTCCCCAATTGACTGCTTCAGTTCCTTCAGCTTTGCTATATCCTTTCTATTTTCTTCATATTGTTCATCTCTTATTTGATTCTGTTTTTGGATTTCCTTTTGGTTATTTTCCACTTTATCAGCAGTTTCCTTCATTGTTTCCATTATTTCCTTCATTGTTTTCATCATTTGTGTTCTAACTTCACTATCTGTCATTTCTAACATTTCTTTATGGGTGGAATCTTCTGAGGTAGCTACCTCACAATGTGGTGGTGGTGGGGGGTAGGGTTCCTCTGGACTGATTTTTCATGTTGTGAGGATTTTTCTGCTGATTCTTCCTCATGAGTGTTTTCTTTTATCTGTTTCCTTGCCCTAATTTTCCTTTCACTTCCTCTTGCTCTTTAAGTGTACCATGCCTCTGGCCTAGGGTTTTGACAAATCCTTTTGGTACAGGACCAGAAGGATGAGAATATCGAAGAGCAAGAAGGGAAAAAAAGATTTGAAAAAAGGAAAAAGAAAAGAAAAAAGAGAAAGGAGAGGGGGTGAGTAAAAGGGAATATTAACAGAAGAGAGGTACAGAAAGAGGGAGACAGGAGCAATATAGGTATACAGTAGGGTACTTTGACCTAACCTTAAAAACCTCCAACCTCTGGGGGTGCTGGGTTGGGTGGTTTCCTTGAGGTCAGTAGCTCTTTGCCAGCCTGTTCAGACACAGTACCCCACCACATAGAGAGGAAAGACAAAAATACTATAAATAAAACCGAAACAGGAAAACAGAAAACTTCATGGGATAAAATTGGGGGAAAAACCAAATCATAGGGGTAGAAACCCTAGCAGAAATGAAGTTTTAATTGTTAAAGAAGGCAACAATGGAAAATTATATTTAAACTTGAAAAATGAAGAAAGAAAAAAAGAAAAATCTAGAGGGAAAAATGTTGAAATTAAAAAAAATCAAAAGCAAAGCAGTATATATATCTTTCTGAATATTGTCTGGGCAACAGGGCATCTTCTGGGATATGAGATGTTATTCACAATGCTGATACAGCTATACGAGATGGAAACTGGAGGCCTCTGCTGATTTCTCAAACCTCGCAGAGTGGAGAACCTACATCTCTCCTCAGCCCACTTAAAAGTCACTTGAAACTGTTAACCTTGGGTAAGCAGAAGCTTTCCCAGGAAAGCACTTGTCACTGGGATCACTCCTGAAGTGATCTGCTTACCCAGTGTGCTAAAACAGGTCTCACTCTATTCCCCTAAGGGGTAAAGCTGTAAGGTGTCTCAGTCACCACCTTTAGGCTGCGCAGTCACTAGATTACTTGCCCAGGGTCTCCCACCTGATCCTTGCATTAGGATCCCGAGGGTGGAGCTTGCTGGGGCAGTTCTCCCACAATGGCTCTGTGTGGCCCACAGCCCAACACTATTAGCTCCATCTGGCTCAGTGGCTCAGTCTGGGGTCCTAGACAATGCTTAAAGTCCTCCACACTCTCACCAAAGTTTTCCCAAGGTAGTTCAACTGAGTGCTAAGTCCAAAAAAACCAAAACAGCTCACAGGTAAGGCCTTTCCAGTTTGCAATCTCACTGCTGCTATACTTACAGCTGCTGGTGGGATTAGACCAAACAAACACACACAGGCAACCACTTGCCAGTTCTCCACTGCTTTCGTCCTCCTCATGGGGTCCAGAAGTCTCTCGCTGACTTCCTGTGTCCCCAAAGGAATGTTTCTGGGCAGATCCCACCAGCCAGAGATATCTTGAGTCTTCTCTCCCCAGTCTCACTGTGCCCAGTTGCAAGGAAGCTATTACTTGGCTCAACACTTGACAATGAGCATTTTTTCAAATGTTTTATCTTTTGTTGTTATATGTAAGACCTTTTCTTGATATCTTTTAACAGGTTGCTGTGTGTATACATGAAGACATTTGAATTCTTTTGTTTTTAGTGTGTGGAGAAAAAAACCATCTTTGAATCTTTATGTTGATTGCATGGCAGAATGTGAGGGGTCACAATTTTTACTTATTCTTCAGTAATATAGTTTGAAATAATTTTTGATCCACCATTAAGCATCCCTATTTGTTTTCATTGGTAGTTTCTTTGTATGGATCTTGAGCTGTTTTTTTCCTGGGTACTCATATTGAGGAGGGTGTTTTTTCCTGGACGTGGTACAGCATTGCTGATGGTTCATACTGGAGAGAAGCCAGGCTGGCGAGGCAAGGTGAAACTTCTCTAAGACCCTCAATTTTTATGTATGTGTTTTTAAACCTTTGCTTCTTCCCAGTTGATGGAGATAGCATTTGTGGGGGTTCTTACAATGCAGTGTCTCTTTTCATCCCTCTATCACAGGACAGACTGCTTCCTAAAATAAGGGTTGCTTGTTTTAATCCCTTTTTTTTTTAAACCACACTCCATCTGTTTCTTGAATTCTTTGTTTAACATAGTTGAAATCTCTACTCATCTCTCTTCCCCAATTTACTGATTTGTAAGAGTTTTTTATATATTTTGGATACTAACACTTTGTGGCTTTGTGTGTTGAAAATATATCCTCTCTTCTCTGTAGGTTGCTTTTTTCATTCTTTTATGTTGTCATTTGATGAGCTTAAATTCTTTATTTTAATGTACTGAAATTTTTCAGTGTTTACTTTATAATCACAGCTTTTTGTGTCTGGTTTAAAAAATAATTTCTTTGTCTAAGATCATTAAAAATAGCCTCTAATAGTTTCTAAAATCTTCATCACTTTACATTTATTTCTGTAATCATCCTGTAATTGATTTCCATGTACTGTGTGAGATTGTTATCCAAGTTTTTTTTTCCTAATTGTCCCAGGCCCTTTACTCACTAATTTCCCATGCCATTTTAGTCATATATCAAGTATTCTCATAGAAATAGTTCCCTCCATGATACCAGTTCTGAGTCACTGATCCAGTTGTTTATTCCTGCACAAGTACCACTCTGTCTTAGTTATCACAGCCTAACCAGAAGTCTTGATTTTTTTTTTTTTTTACCAACTTAATGTCTAGTAAATAAGTTGGGTAGTATTTCAATATTATCAATGTTTTTGAACAGTGTATAATTAAGAAAGTAAAAATGACCTGTATGCCAGCTATACAGAGATGATTATTTTGGTATTTTGTAATTTTGTTTAATATATTTTGGTTTCTTTTCCCTCCCTTCCTTCTTTTCTTCCTTTCGTCCTCCCTTCCTTCTTTCCTTTTTATCCAAATAGACTTCATTTTTCAGTGCAGGTTTAGGTTATTAGGCTGAGCAGAGAGGACAAGTTCCCACATACTCCCTGCCCCCCCACATGAACAGTCTCCCTACTAACAGATAGGTACATGTACCACCCCCACCAGAGTGGTACATTTGTCACTATCAAGGAACCTACATTGGCACACAATTATCACCCAAGGTCCGTGGTTTACATTTGAATTCACTCTTGGCATTGAATATTCTATGGGTTTTGACCAATGTATAAAGACGCACACCCACTATTATAATGTCATACAAAGTAGTTTCACTGCCCTAAAAATCCAGTGTGCTCCACCTCTTCATCCCTCCCTTCTCTCTAGCTCCTGCTAACTCCTGATATTTTTACCAGTTTCCGTGGTTTTGTCTTTTCCAAAATGTCGTATAGTTGGGATTTTGCAGTGTGCGGCCTTTTCGGGTTGACTTCCTTCCCTTATTGATAGGTATGTGGGGTTCCTCGGTGTCTTTCCACAGCTTGATAGCTTACTACTTTTTAGTGCTGAGCAATATTCCATTGTCTGGATGTACCACAGTTTCCCCACTCATTTACTGGAGGACATCTTGGTTGCTTTCAAATTTAGGCATAACAAATAAAGCTGGTATAAATATCCATGTGTACAATTTTGTGAGGACATTAAGTTTTCAGCTTATTTGGTTAAATACCAAGAAGCACAAGCTGGATTGTATGGTAAGAGAATATTTAGTTTTGTGAGGAACTGCAGACCTGTCTTCCAAAGTGGCTGTACCATTCTGCATTGCCACCAGCAATGAATGAGAGAGTTCCTATTTCTTAACATCCTCACCAGCATTTGATGTTGGCAGTGTTTTGGTTTTGGCCATTCTTATAGGTGTGTAGTGGTATCTCGTTGTTATTTTAATCAGATATTTTTAAGACTTTTTTTATCTTAGTTCTTATATGTTATTTCTCATTTTGTTAATTTACATTCTCTTCCTTTTCAGTAAGTAGGCTTAATTATGTAATTTCTTTTCAAAGTAACATTTTTTAAATTATATTTATTTTTCCTCCCAGTTAATTGTTTCCACTTCTTTCATGTGACTTAATACTTTGTTCTAGTTCTGACTCCTTTAGTTTTCTTTTTCTTCCTGATAGTTTGCTGTGCTTTTAGTGAGGTTTTGCCTTGCCACACAGTGGTTTTATTTTTAGTGACTTTTCAATAATTTAGTTATTTAAAAATGCTCTATAACTTTGTTCTGGGTTTTCTTTTTAACTGTCCAAAACTTACTAAGTATTTTCAGTTTTCATCTCAAATTCTCTTTGATCTGTCAATCCCTCGATTAAAACAAAATCTCAGATCTCTAGGTTGTGTTGTTGACTCTGTGAAAGAATGAGTTTTGTGTTGTGTTTTAAAGTTAATGTGTTAAAATCATTTGTTTATTTTAGTAACCTGTTCCAGGAGGAATGCTTGAAGATATAGTTGCAACCTAATGGGAGAGTTTTTATGTACCAGATGAGTTACTTATATTAAGAGCAGTTAGCTTCATAGAATGTGTTGGGTAGTATTCTTTGTTTTCTGTATTTTGGAAAAGGTTGAGTAATATAGGTACTAGTTCTTCTTTAAAGGTTTGGTAGAATTCTGACATGAAGCCATCTGGTCCCAGGCTTTTCTTCTTAGGGAGATTTTGTATTGTTGATGCTTTTTCAGAACTTGATATAGGCCTGTTCAACATTTCCACTGCATTCTGGCTAAGTCTTGGTAGGTGGCGTGCTTCCAAGTATTGGTCAATTTCCTTCAGATTTACATGTTTCTGAGAGTAAAGTTTCTTGAAATATTCGTTAAGGATTTTTTGAATTTCTGAGGGATTTGTTGTTATTTTGTCTTTACCATTTCTGATTGATGAAATTAGAGATTTTACTCTTTTTTTCCTGGTTAGGTTAGCCAAAGGTTTATCTATTTTATTGACCTTTTCAAAAAACCAACTTTTTGATTTATTAATCTGTTGTATAGTTCTTTTGTTTTCAATTTCATTTAATTCTGCCCTGATTTTGGTTATTTCTTTTCTCCTGCTGGGTTTGGGGTTAGAATGCTCTTCCTTTTCCAGTTTCTTTAAGATGTCCCATTAAGTTGTTAACTTCCTCTTTCTCCTATTAAGTTGTTAACTTCCTCTCTTTCTGTTTTCTTGAGGAAGGCTTGGAGTGCTATAAATTTCCCTCTTAGGTCTGCTTTTGCGGTATCCCAGAGGTTCTGATAATTAGTGTCTTCATTGTTGTTTTGTTCCAAAAATTTGGTAATTTCCTTCTTAATCTTGTCTATGACCCATCTATCTTTCAGCATAAGGTTATTTAGCTTCCATGTTTTTGTATGAGTTTGCAGCTTCTACACTGCTGGTGGGAATGCACACTAATATGTTCCTTTTGGAAGGATGTTTGGAGAATACTTAGAGATCTAAAAATAGACCTGCCATTCGCTCCTATAATTCCTTTACTAGGTATATACCAAGAAGACCAAAAATCACATTATAACAAAGACAGCTGTAGCAGAATGTTTATTATAGCCCAATTCATAATTGCTAAGTCATGGAAGAAGCATAAGTTCCCATCGAACCACGAATGGATTAATAAATTGTGGTACATGTATACCATGGAATATTATGCAGCCTTAAAGAAAGATGGAGCCTTTACCTCTTTCATATCTACATGGATGGAGCTGGAACATATTCTTCTTAGCAAAATATCTCAAGAATGGAAGAAAAGGTTTCCACTGTACACACCCCTTCTGTGGAACTAATTTATAGCTTTCATATGAAGGCTATAACCCAATTATAGCACAAGAATATGGGGAAAGGAGCAGGGGAGGGGAGGGAGAGGGTGAGGCTGGGTGGAGGGAGGGTAATTGGCGGGGCCACACCTACTGTGCATCTTGGAAGGGTACAAATGAAACTTACTAAATGCAGAATACAAATGTCTTCATACAGTAACTAAGAAAATGCCATGAAGTCTATGTTAAACAGTTTGATGAAAATGTTTCAGAATGTATATGAAACCAGCACATTGTACCCCTTTATTGCACTAATGTACACAGCTATGATTTAATAAAAAAAAAAAAAATAGAGCAGTTAGATTATGGTCCATGATTTAATTATAAGTTTGGTGAGCAAATTTATTTATTTATTTTTTGAGACTGAGTCTTACTTTGTCACCCTTGATAGAGTGCTGTGGTGTCATAGCTCACAGCAACCTCAAACTCTTGCACTCAAGTGATTCTCTTGCCTCAGCCTCCCGAGTAGACACCTGGCTATTTTTAGAGATGAGGTCTCACGCTGGCTCAGGCTCAAACCCGTGAGCTCAGGCAATCCACCCACCTTGGCCTCCCAATGATAAACAAATTTAAACCCTTATGACAAGAAGTGCTTATCACTTTAAATGACAAAGCTTCCTTAGCAAGTAATTGTCTCCTTTAACAAACATACAATCTCAAAACTTCAGGCCCATAGCCCTTGGAATTTTACTATTAATTATGCCTTTTAAATATTATAGAACAACTCTTTGTCTTTGGTCTATAGAAATTCAGGTTTATGCTGATTTAGACTAAATACAGATTGAATTTAAATTTCGAAGTTGCTGGAAGTAAATATTCTCTAAATGTTCCTGTGTCTACCAAAGCTTCACATTCCCCAGACACTTGTGCTAGCAACCCCTTCATTTCATGTTTTCCATGAAGGTCAAATAAAACTGTGACCTATAGTTTCACTTATAGTTGTAACCAAAGCCAATTTTTCATTTCTACACTTTAAACAACCAAACTGATTTCTTTTAGTTCTGTATTTGAATTTTTATGTTAATGAAAGTTTTTTTTTTTTTGCAGTTTTTAGCTGGGGCTGGGTTTGAACCCCCCACCTCTGGTATATGGGGTCGGCACCCTACTCCTTTGAGCCACAGGTGCTGCCCGAAAGTTTTTATTTTCAGAGCTAAATCATATTTTTCTTCACCAATTTGCAGAGATATAATATGGATATGAAGAACTTTTAATTTTTTTGTTTTTTTAAAATTGTTTACTCATTAAAAAAATTTTCTTTTGCTATATTCAGCTATATATAGTTGCTGTTAATAATTAAAATGCTGGCTCGGCGCCTGTGGCTCAGCGGGCTAAGGCGTCAGCCACGTACACCTGAGCTGGTGGGTTCGAATCCAGTCCGGGCCCACCAAACAATAATGATGGCTGCAACCCAAAAAATGGCCGGGCGTTGTGGCAGGCACCTGTAGTCCCAGCTACTTGGGAGGCGGAGGCAGGAGACTCGCTTGAGCCCGGGAATTGGAGGTTGCTGTGAGCTGTGAAGCCATGGCCCTCTGTCCAGGGTGACAGCTTGAGGCTCTGCCTCAAAAAAAAAAAAATAATTAAAATGCTATTTTGTCCTCATATTTTCTTATTTAGTATAAATTATAGTTTTCATATATTGCCATTTTAATCTTATCATCTCAAATCCAAAATGCCAAAATGTCTAGCTACTTTGCAAGTATGATATTATTGAATCTCCTATGTAAATGTGTAACTGCCTGAAAAAACGTCCTTCAGAATATCTTTGGTAAACAGATGACTATTGCAATTTAAATGTCCTTTTGATATCTGCTCTGATTATCCTTGCTTTATTGACTTTGTGACTTGCAATGAGAAAGGAACAAAATGTAAAAGAGAAAGAAAATAAGGGGCCACAAATAACATATTATATTCAAGAATATTTGAAACATCTATTTGACTTACAGATTTAAGGGTTACATAAAGATGGTAGTATTACGTTATAAAATACATAGCAGGGCTTGGCAGGTGCTAAATGAATATTAAACGAGCAAATGAAATTCAGAATTTTCACAGAAGGCAAAAAACAAGTAGTTTGGGTTAAAATGTTTAGCTTCATCTTTGCTGAATAACAAATGGAGCATTGCTGTGGGCTGACATGGTCCCCAACTTCAGTAAGTGGAAAAGCGAAGGCCTCCCCAAACTGGTGACGACAGCATTTCAAAGTAATGGGGGAAGTGTGTTAATCAAATGTGAGGGAGAGCCGTTTACTTGCTCCTTGTCCTTTCTTCCACTCCTTTTCTTTACAAATGAAAAATCAATTCAATTCAGCTTTATTTTTGAAGAATTTGAAGGTAAAGCTTCCTTTCCCCACCTCACCTTGACTTACACAGTCAGTGAAATTTTTATATGTACATGCATATCTATCTTAGGTAAGTTTGCAAAAACTTTATTGACAAATATCCTTGGGATCAATATTCATGGGGAAGCCAAGGAAGAAAGAGTGGCCGGAGGCAGGGGATGGAGCTGTGGTGAGCTGCCATGCCGTTGCACCCGGCCTCAGCCACCTCGAGGGAGCTCTGGAACTGGTGCTTCTCTTCAGAGTTGCTCTACTTTGAAGGCAGGGCTGGACCTTTACACTTTTTCATCCACATTAGTTGCTGGAGGGTGGGGTACCCCTAGGAAAGGAATATGATCTTGGGGAAGAAGTTCTCTTTAGCCGACTTAGGTGGGTCTGGCAGAACTTAACCTCAGTTCTGGTCCTAATTCGATCAGCCCTGGGAAGGTTCTCTCTCCTCTCTCTGTCTACCAGGGCCCAGTAGGCCCCCAGACAGGGGTGTGTATGTGTGTGTGTTGTCTAACTCCCTACCTCACATGGAATGGATCATTTCCCCTTCCAGGCTTGCTGCAAACTCCGTATTGTATCTTTTTCAATCAATACCTTTAATACGGAAGGATCAGCCAGACCATATGCCCCAAGCAGTGCTGCCAGGCCCTTTCCTTCTCTGGACCCTGCTCAAAGCTTGTCACCTTTCATGCCACTTGGTGAATGGGTCAGAGCAGTATTTATTTGCTAGTCTGTAGTTAACATGTTGCTTCCAGAACCCAAAGTATAATACCAAGCATTGTGCTTCCTTTTTTGTGGAGCGAGATACAATAGTCAATAATTCATTCTTTAGAGAGGATGTGATGGCTTGTCCCAGACCACTGGACTCCCACGTGCTACTTACATGGTCTTTCTATGAATTTACAGTGTTTAACTTTCACTCTCTTAAATGCATGTGCCAAGCCCTGTAAAGTACAAACTACTTTTTCTCATCTGAGTCTGTTAACACGGTTCCATCTCTGTAGGAACCAGTGCTATGTCTTGCCAAACCATCAGTTCAGGTTTCTTTGAACGGCATTATGCCTAGGGCAAAAGAATGAACCTAGCTGGGCGAGGCTGCAAACATGTACACCTATTAACTTCAGGTGAATTCAAACTTTGTAGTTCTGATCTTGGAAATGACCTGTTATTCAGATCAACAGTAGTGTCCCATGTACTCAAGGTCACGATAACTTCTCTAGCAAAGAGGCCACCTCTGGGACAATGGCTACAGTTGGGACTACTTTTCTGGTTGAATTTGCTGGTGGGGTCCAGGCCGGTCAGCTGAAAGTGGGTAGGATGAGAACCAGTAGCCAGGCATCCTTTAGTCTTTAACCGTGGTATTAGTCTCTGCCACTTCCCCCAGCCAGGGATGAAATACTACCTTTACAGATTTCCTATCTTGGAGCAGCTCCAGAGATTTTAAATTAGCTTTCTCTATTGTGTAGGTCTTATTCCACAGTCCAAAGAACCCAGGTGAGGGTTCCTCTGATAACCAAGCATGTTCATTGTAATTATGCAGTTAGCAACAGAGTGGTGGTGACTGGGTGTGTCTGTTGACTCACTGTGGGCCAGAACTCCATGCATTACTGTCACCAGTGTAAAGGTGCTTTCACACCTCAGAAAGGAATTTCAGGATGTGCACACAACTGAGCGATAGTGACCAAGTTTACTGAATGACAACAGACAGGCTTAGCAAAGGCTTGTGCAGAAGTGAAAGTCCACTCCCAAGAGAGGGAGTGGGTGGGCTGGAAAGGAGCAACCCCTGGCAGCCCGAGCGGCTGCTGTTTCTACTTGTTGAAGGCAAAGGCAGTTGGGTGGTCAGTGTTGATGCTGTATTAACTCAAAGTTCTGTTTTTCCCATAAAGGGGCGGGGATCAAAACCACGATGTTAGCTTACTACAATTATGATATGATGGGGGAAGGGGCACTTTGCACATGTGCGATGCTGGGAAATTAATGGCTCTTTCCTTCTCCTCCAGGGCTGTTTGTTCCAGCCCGATGACTAGCTTTTGGGTTCCGTTCTCTCCTCCCTAGCTCCTACATAATTACCTCCTTTAACATTGCCTTGCTCCTCATGCTGGTACTCTAACCGGGCCATCAAAAGTCCCTGAAGTTTGGCTATTTTCTTAGTTGAGAAAATGGCCTTAGGTGAAGCCCCTTTGGGGAAGGATTAAGGAAATTACCTTATTTACCTGTCATGGTAACATAGGTCCTTAGGGCTCCCTCTTGTATTGGGCAAAATCCTCTGGGCTTTACTAGTAGCAATTCTTACATAATTTCATATGATGTTCACTACAAACCTTATAATTCAAGTATCTGTTATTAATGATATCGGTGCCCACACACCACAGGTAAGACACCAAGGTTCGGGGAGTTTAATTAGATCACACAAAAACGTAAGTTACAAAACCTATATTTGCAGCCATATCTTTTTTGGTTTAGAAGCAGTGTTAGTTTTCTTAAGCCAAATAGTATCCTAGGGAGTCGGTGGCTGCAGTAAATTTGCCCCAAGTAAGATTGTGTTCGGATAATTCTTTGTGTTTGAAAAGCAGAGGTGAATAGCAAGAGATTGGTGAAAATGTCAGCACTTCCCTAGGCTGTGGGATGTTCTGGAAAACGTGTTATTCTTTTGTCTGATTGCCTGACCTTTCCCCATTTCAGGTTATTCTCTATGACACAATCACCGGGAAGGGAGAATTGGAGTGACCAGGACACGTGGGGCTACCTTGGGGACTGCACATCTACATGCCATTCATAAGTGATTTATGAGAACTGACTTATTAATAACCCCAACGTGTAGGAGTGGAAACTGACTTTTGTTCCCCAACTGAGACATCTGGGCGTATGAAGATCTTGGGAAGTTTTGGTCTCTTATGTGGGTATATGAGACATCTTATGTAGGAATCAAGATTCACTTCTTAACAGTCTCTGTTAGGTGGGAGCTCACAACCTCTTCCCTGCCGTCGACCTGCCCTCTTTGCTGTGAGTAGGACAGTGGCTCTCAGCCCTGGAGTAGGCTGTGAGTGGGACTAGTTATCAAACTCACAAGTGGAGCTTCCAAAGATACTGTCTCTTAAATGCTCACTCTGCTGATCACTGATGGATCATGTTATACTGGGAGGTGGGGGTGATCAGGGCTTGGTGGCTCAAACTGCAGAAATCTATTTTCTCACGGTTCTAGAGCCTAGAAGCCTGAGATCAGGGCATCCCCAGGGCTGGCTTTCTGACGCCCTTTTCCTTGGCTGTCTTCCCACGCTCTTCCTGCTCTGCACACACGTCTGTGTCCATATTTCCTTTTCTTACAAGGACACCAGAGATATCGAATTAGGCCGCCCTTAAAGACTTCTTTTTTACTTACTCTTTAAAAGACCTAATCTCCAAAATCCAGTGACATTCTAAGATACGGGTGGTTAGGATCTCAACAGATTAATTTGGCAGGTGGGGAGCAGGGAAGGGACACAATTCAGCCTATTATAAAGGGGGTTTTCCTTGCATTGGCAGTTGATCTCCTATATAAAGAGCTAAGTTATTGTCCTGCTCTGTGGTCCAGGCTGAAGTGCAGTGGTGGGATCATAACTCACTGTAGCCTCGACTTAACGGGCTCAAGGGATCCTTCTGACTCAGCCTCCCAAGTAGCTGGGACTACAGGCTACCACACCTGGATAATTTTCAAATATTTTTATAGAGAAAGGATCTTGCTATATGGCCTACAACTTGTGACTCAAGTGCTCCTCCTGCCCTGGCCTCCCATAATGTTGGGTTGCCTCCAGTGCTCCTCCTACCTTGGCCTCCAAAAGTGCTGGGGTTGCAGGTGTGCAACAATTAACCCATCTTAACCTGGAGTGCCTAGAAGCTTCAAGGAAGCTCCCGGCTCCTTGAACAGTTTGTGAAATTTTAGAAGTATGTGCTTTCCATAGGTTTTCCATGGCTCTTAGAAAGGCTAAGAATCCAGTGTGTTTACATAGTGGTGGTGTAAGCTGGGGACTCAATTCAGCATCTTTACATTTAATAAATATATATATATATATATATATATATTTTTGAACACAGATCTAGGAACCTACTCTCAATTTTAAGCATTACTTCCATGGGATGGGCACATTCTGAGCTCCCCAAAGTATATAAAATCTTGAAAGACATCCCATTTATAAGTTGGGCCTACCTGCTATTGGAATAAAGAAGAATAATTGAGTTAGTGGCTGGTAAGCAGTTTTATTCTTTAGCTTGGATTATAAATTCTAAGAGATAGTACCACATAGAGGAGTACCTAATAGAAACTTGCACTTTTAATAATTCTTAACCGAATTGAAATTAAATTAGCTAAGAAATCATCCTGAAAACTAGACCTTAAAAGGAGTACAATAAGGGATTTCTACTCTGAATTCTAAACCATGGCTTTAGCAATCCTCCTTACTGCTTTCTGACTGTGCCTCTTACCCAAGGACGAAGGGATTGAAGAGTAGCCTGGCAGATTAACGACTATCTAGGCCAGGCGTCCTCAAACTTTTTAAACAAGGGGCCAATTCACTGTCCCTCAGACCATTGGAGGGCTGGACTATAGTTTAAAAAAAAAAAGAACTATGAACAAATTCCTATGGACACTGCACATATCTTATTTTGAAAACAAAATGGGAACAAATACAATTCACACCGAAGCACGTGGCCCGCGGGCCGTAGTTTGAGGACCCCTGGTCTAGGCTAAAGCCAGAAGAAAACAAAAGCATTTACAGTGGCTCCTGGATGTGAATTGATTAAGAGATGGATCAAAATTTGTGACCTCAGAAAATTTGTGGCCTTCTTGGGGTTAATAGTGTAAATTCCACTAATCCAAATTTTATAATCTTTAATATAATTATTTCCACCAAAATCCCCCCAAATTACATTATTTTTAGCTATGTGGCCTGTTTTATATAATTTCATAGTTGTGTTTTTTCTTTTAGCTCTAGAATATAAGGCAAAGACTTTAAATAGCAATCATTTGCTTGGGTTTACTTTAGGCAGTTCTAGGCACTCGAATATTAAAAGTTTTAATCTTCCAGGTGTAATTGTTACCTTGAAATTTGCATCTCTTGGACTTACGTGGTTAGGTGTATTTTTATTCTCCCCCAAAAAATACAACAGTGAAGAAACTGTGTATCAGCACAGTTGCAAGTTATGTATTTCTCTTGAGAATTGGATTACATCTTTCATAAGTTAGAATGCCAAAGGAATAAGAAAGAAAGCATTATCAAATGTCTAATTTTTATTAGGACCTTTTTGTTTGGGAAAGCACATGTCAGTCTCAACTCTTCTGAAGGCTTTTAGAGGAATGCAATTCTATCTGCCATGGACAGAGGACTGATACTTGGGGAATAATTCTTCAGCAGAGAGAGGAGAGAGACTTTTCCTTCATGGATATTAGAGGACTTTGGTAGGCTCAGCTATAATACCTTGCAAACTCGCAAAGTGTCTAATGGTGGCAGAGATAAGTTATTCCTAGAGGATATCCCTGTAGAATTAAAAGCATGATCATAAAAAGATGGAAATTTGCTTATCCAAAACTCATAAGGACTAAACCTGCAGAAGGCGGCTTATGTGTGAAATAAAGGGCTCAGTGAAGCACTCCTCACAGGGGGATTCTCAGGGATGTTGTTGAATTCCACCAATTAAATTATTAAAATGACAGGAAGCATTTTGGGTCTGGGATAGTTTGAAGACAAACTTTGGAAATAAAGGAAAGTTGAGTATCTTTTGAAACTTCCTTCTCAATTCTGTCATTCAATGGTGAGTATACACCAGGTTTATTTCTACCACTGTTTCCCTGACTTACTGTGCCTTGAATCCCACAGATAATTACATTATGATCTTTAACTGTATTTATTGCCTCACTAGGAGCCTCATACAAGTTGATAATGTTTTCCAAAGTGGGTCATTAATAGTCAAGTTACTACTAATAAAGTACCGAATTTTGGGAAGCTTTTACTTTAGATGTAAAGTAGGAAAGTTATCCCTATAATTGTCCTTTTAACTGACTTGCATTAATGGTACTTTCTTCAATGGAAGAGAAAGGACTTACGGGAAAGGAGCTAGGAATTCTGAATGACCTTAGCACATATATGAGAATATTTTCTATCCTGTGTGTGGAAACTGGCAAAGATGTTAAGAGCCACTATTCCAACCCAGAACCTTGCACATTTGGGCACTGTTTTGGGGCAGACACTCTCCATAATATATACTGAATTTCCTAATAGAGGTTGACTGGACAGCCCAAACCCTGAATGATTATGAAAGACATACTACTGTTAAAAATCTTTTCCTCCTCGGGCTCAAAGTTCTGTGCCATTTTTCTCTTTTTAAATTTAAAATAAATACATACACTATTTCAGTGATTTTCAATCAGTGTGCCACAAGAGGATTTTAGGTGTGCCATGAAAATTTTTAAAGATCACTAATTAAACTATTTTTGAAAGAATTCAAAGCACCATAAATATATCCTTCTTTTTACTCTTTATTTTGATCAACATAATTTAAGTGTGCTGTGGAAGTTTACGTATAGGTTCAAGTGTGCTGTGAGATAAAAAAAGTTAAAAAAACACTGCTCTATACCACCTCTAAAACTCACTCCTCTTTGTCACCCATGTAATTGGACTAATGAGCTAATAGCATCATTTTGTGATGGTGTCATCGTTTTTGTTCTGTTACATTGTGTGTAACAAAGGCAGGTGCTACTGGGGACAATCCCCTGTGTAGTGAAGCACTTGGACAGTGTTCTCACACCTGCCTCTCATTGTATGTTGTTCACTTGTATTTGCCATTACAACACCTGGTAGAACTTGATTTCTATAGGTTTCCTATCAGTCATCTAGCTAGAGACCTCTCTGAACACCACTGATATTGGCAGGTCCACTAATTTATTTTGTTGTTCATTACCCTCATTAACTTTTACATTAAAAAATGCACGAAAAGACAGTGTAACTACTCTTATTTTTGGCTGCTTCCTCACATACAATTAGATTTTATCTAACTTCCTTTTACTACTTTTTATTTTTTCCTAGCATTTTGGAATGGGTGTACATCCTTTGAACTTATGCTACTTAAATTTTTCATATTTAAAAATTAGACTACTCATTTTCATGTGCTTCTTTCTGTGGTGCAAATATCTTCAGTATATACAAGCTCTTACCATTCGGAGAACCTCTGTAATGATTTGTTTTTGCTGCTGAAAACAGACAATATAATGCTTGCCTGTACTAATGTTACATCTCTCTGCAGTTGCTCTGTTTTGACACTGGGTGGCCGAAATGCACAAAGAAGTCGAACCTGTCAAACTTTTGTATACAAATATCCATCATGTTGGCTGACAGAAATCATCCTATACACGGATCATGTTATTTGTACAGGTATTTGTGGAGTGTTTGAATGGAGAAATTTCAGGGTTTGAACTTGAGCTTTCTGGAAATAAGTGTATCACAAAATATGTAAAATGAACGCTAGACTGAGACTTAGGAGATAAGAGTTCTTGTGCATGCTCTTAAGTCAAAATAATTTAATTATAATTTGGGCAGTCCTTACTTTTTAACTGACTTACTTGGGTAAGTTACTTAATCTGTGAGCCTCAATTTATAAGTCAAAAAGTTAGGGTTAGGGTTAGGGTTAGGTCTCTTATAGAACTATTACAAAAAGAGATATGTATTAGTTTTTCTTCTTATTTTCCTTTCTCATTCTTGCTTTAAAATTTATAAACATTGCCTTCTTCTCAGCTTTCATTCAAAACAGTCTTTCACGTGTGGTCAATTACTTTGGTGGGTTTTACTCCCCTTTTCCCCATTTTTAGCCTCATTTCGAGGATGAACAAAACTATGTACTGCTAATATCTATTTAGCCAGCAAACGATACAGGTAAATGGGACTTTAAACTAAAGGCTGGGAGGACCGTGCCTTCTTAACATTAACTCTCATCGCAATCTGCGCCTTCAGAATGTGCCTTGTCATGTGAGATCTTTGGTTCCCTGCTAAAGTGAGAATCTCTCTGCTTCCCACAACCCTGCAGTAGGAAAGTAGAGAGAGGCAAGAGGGCAAAAATGAAGTCAAAGGCCAAAAGCAATCTAGTTAATCCAATAAACCAGGCAGGAAGAATGAGGTTTAGAAGAAACTTTAATTGCCTGGGATTACTACCAGCATGATTCTATAGCCACCTATTTGCTGCCTACCCTGTTGTAAAAATCACGTGATCTCAGCCTACCAGGTTATTAAGAGCTGTTTTCTACTAGCGAGTGGTGTCTGTAAATCATTTCTTACTGCCTTATGCTATTGACCCAAAATGTCTAAAAGGCTGATATTTATAGAACTGAATATTCATCTCATTAATACATAGGTAGAAAGTGTTAAGTGCAATTTAAAAAAAAGTTTGTTTTTCTTCTACTGTCATGAGGTCACAGGCCTCTACCTTTTGTGATGCTGGCCTGGTCTACATGTCTGTGGCCGGGGACATTATAGAATTACCTTTTGACTTTCTGATGACCCTTCTCTTTTTGTCTGCTGTTCTCAGTCACTTAAGCCAGACTCCCATCTTTAGAACTTTTCAGACAAGAAGGAGGTGCTTTCCTCCAATTTCAAATTTTCCTCCAAGCTCCTAGGAAATAAATATTAGGTATTCCCAACAGCTCTTTTGCTCGGGCATCTGCAGCTCAGCCAGCATCGAGGCAGGGAATGAGACTGTGGTTGCCCAGCTCACCCAATCACCTCCGTGGCTGACCTCAATGTTCACAAGGAGTGAGGATGTCTGGATACTAGAGAACTGGGGGGAAAGAGGACCGAAATCCAGCACCTAAGTTACCACAGGGAGGGACTGGCGCTGGGCTCAGCGTGACACTGGTCCTGGGTCTCTGCCTCACCTAGGTACACTGGCAATCTGAGCACACTTAACTTGTAGATCAAATGAGCTGGCCAGGAAGACCGGGGACTTCTGGAGTCCAGGGCTGCTCTTCTTTCATGTTTGACTGATATCAACATCATGGCGGAGTGGAACCTCCTTTGTGCCCTGGCAGCCACTGTGGTTCAGCTTTTGGGGGGCAAATTTGGCTTCCTTTAACTATTCCGAGATGAGGGCGAGTGCTGAGAAGTGCGTGGAAGAGGCTGAATGGAGGAAGCAGAAACAGCGAGTGGGTCTCTGGAGGTCCGCAAGACAAGGGCGGCAACAGAGGCGCCTGTGAGCCCTTGCCTCTTGTGTGCTGGGTAGGGAGCAATGAAGAAGGCTAGTTTTATAGACCATGCCAGCATTTTCCAGGGTTTCCAGAAACCACGTGGGACTTTATATCTAGATGAATGTAACTCTCCTGATCAGCAGGATGGAGGCTTGAAGTCATTCCTAATGGATATCAAAATCAATGTCACGTATGTGTTTAATCCTATTATTCTGTAATAATGTTTACATTAATAAAAATGTTGAAATAAAAAAAATTAATGCAACCATATGTTGTTCTCCAATCTTGTAAACCAACCAAGGCATGTTAGTCACTTGTCTACTTATGCCTGCCGTGTCACTGGGTGAAGCAGAAATGTGCCTGATGGCATTGGGCTGCCTGGAAAGGAGCAAGGCGTGTACATTTATGTTTTTCATAGTACATGACCTTCTGGACAGCCCTGTATATCTGCAAGATGTGTGCAGTCTAATGTGAGAAAACGACTCAGTTATAACACAATGAGATAAGTGTTAAGGTGGAGGGAGGCACAGGTGTATGGGAACAAGAAGGAGAAATAGTTAATACACTGGAGTAGGGAATTAGGGATGCTTTCTTTTCTGAGAGGAGATAACTCTTGAGGCTTTGTAAATGAGTTGTAGCTGAGCGGGCAGAGGTTTTTCACAGATGCTGTATATGTGTGTGTGTGTGTGTGTGTGGGGGTGTGCCAAAGAATTCAGGCCATTTTACTGAGGGAACCATTTATAACATATTATTCATGTCATGAACCCAACACTTTGAAACACAGCAAAAAACAAACAACCCAAAAAATCAAGAAGTAAAGTCTTTACAGATAAAGTCTATGAATTACCAAAATAGATATTGTCAGGTCCTTGTATGGAAATTTGACATGAACGCTGCCTTAAGTCAGATTTTAATATAAAGTTGATAGATTTTAATTATAAATTAAAGCCTAGGGATTAACATGTGGGTCATTACGAGTTTAGAGATACACAATAATCAAGAAACATAAAATCCACGTGGACGGAAACAAATGAAACCATCTTGGCAACACCGGTAAGCCAAGGAAGTTGAAACTCGCGGGTGACTCAGAAAGGGCAAGGGCGCCGTTAACCGCGTTTCTTGGAAGTGAAATAATGGCCCGTAACACAGTCCTTCCCAAAGCTTTCATTATGATCCGCATATAATGGTTAAAGTATCTAAATGTATTAAATCTTGGAAAATTTGTGCTTTCTGGAGAGACAAAGAATTATGGGGACCTGTCCCATCGTCCTGGGGAAGCTATCGGACGGATTGCATCCTATTCCACTGGTAAGAGCAGCAAATGCAGAGGCTTGCTATTCAGGACAAACTCGTTCTTACCCAGGATAGCCGTCCTTTGATCTGGGCCGGGAATGCCGCGCTTTCCATGTTAAACAGCCAGGCCAGCCTGTGGGATGAGGAAAGACACACGGCCTCATTCCCCAGCGCTCAGGTCGCCAGGGAGGCCACAGGGAGCCGGGAAGCCCAGCTGACTCCGGACCATCCTCCTAGCTGAGCTGGACCACGTTGCCAAGCCACAGACATGTGTACTGAATAAATGTTTCTGCTGAGTTTCGGGGTGGCTTGTTACCTTTGCCTACTCCATGTAGGGCGGTTTCCCTGCCTCTGTTCTTTCTCGTGTCCCTTCGTGGAATAGCCCACCTGGCTTATCTCCTTGGCATTTGTCTGTCTGCGCGCTGGGCAAGTTTGGTTCTCTGATTATTTACTGTAGGTTAGGTGCTGTGCTAGGCGACCAGGACACTGAAAATGAATGACATGCGTGTCCTCTAGGCCAACGTGGAATGAATTCTGTGCCCCCTTCTGGTTACCTGATTGCATGAAAACATTCTGCAAATGGTTTTTAAGAAACACACAAAAAACTTAAGTGATAAGTGGGAGAGATATTACTGCAAAAGATAGAAATAAGTGGGTTGGCACCAAGTAAGTAAAACAAGAGGAGGCCGGCGGGGTGGGCGGCCTGCAGGCGGCGCTCTTCCTCCCTTGTGCTCTGGGAACCGGGTGGATGGCCTGCAGGCGGCGCTCTTCCTCCTTTGTGCTCTGGGAATGGGGTAGATGGCCTGCAGGCGGTGCTCTTCCTCCCTTGTGCTCTGGGAACCGGGTGGATGGTCTGCAGGCGGCGCTCTTCCTCCCTTGTGCTCTGGGAACCGGTGGATGGCCTGCAGGCGGCGCTCTTCCTCCCTTGTGCTCTGGGAACTGGGTGGATGGCCTGCAGGCGGCGCTCTTCCTCCCTTGTGCTCTGGGAATGGGGTAGATGGCCTGCAGGCGGTGCTCTTCCTCCCTTGTGTTCTGGAAACAGGGTGGGCGGTCTGCAGGTGGCGCTCTCCCTCCCTTGTGCTCTGGGAATGGGGTGGATGGCCTGCAGGTGGCACTCTTCCTCCCTTGTGTTCTGGAAACAGGGTGGGTGGTCTGCAGGTGGCGCTCTCCCTCCCTTGTGCTCTGGGAATGGGGTGGATGGCCTGCAGGTGGCACTCTTCCTCCCTTGTGTTCTGGAAACAGGGTGGGCGGTCTGCAGGCGGCGCTCTTCCTCCCTTGTGCTCTAGGGACCAGCGTTTTAGCACCTGTGCCTTGCAGAACACCGAGAGGACCTGAGCTAATTTTTTTTCTCACTTTGCCTTTCCCACTAATGTCTTTCTGTTCTTACTAATGGACTCAAGTTCACTGGCTAAAGGCTTTTCTGTATCCTGGTCCAAATGATTTTGGTCTCCCTTTGGTAATATAAAAGATAGCATGTTTTACTGATTGAGGTTTGGGGAGGAGCAGAGGGGGCTGCGGGCAAAACTAAAACAAAACAAACCCCCCCAAACCAAACCAAACCAAACAAAAACCAAGACTGGTTTTGGATTAAGGTGAATCTGGTTTGACTCCCAACTCCCTTGTTTAATGATAAAGAAAATAAATCTCATTTTAAAAAGATACGTGAAATGGGGTTATTTCCTTTACTTTATGCGGTTTTGTGGGGATTTGAGATAAGGAGTTGAGATAACATATAAAGCCCCTAGCAAAAAACTTGAAGTGCCTCAGAAACTCTCCCACAATGGCTGATGGGAATGTAAAATGGCACAAAAACTTTAGAATATACTTTTTGCTTTTTCAAACCTAGTCATTCCATTCCTAGGTATAAACTCAAGAGCAATCAAAACATATCTCCACCCAAGGATTTCTCCACAGGTGTTCATAGCAACTTTATCTGTAATACTCAAAACAAGAAGTAACCTAACTGGAATACTACTCAATATGGAATACTACTGGGGGGAAAAATAATGCTTTACCTTGATATAAGACAACATACATGTGTTCTCAAAATAGTTATTCTTACAGAAAAAAACTGGTCCAAAAAAGAAAACATATGATTTAATTTGTATAAATTGCATAAAATGCAAAGTATACCAGCAAGAATCTAGATCAGTAGATGCTGGGACAGGAGTGGAAGAAGATCTGATCACAAAGGGGCATGAGGCAAATTTAGGGGGAATGTTTGGTATTTCGGCTGAGGTGATGGTTTCATGAATATGTGTACGTGTCAAAACTCATCAGATTCGCCTGGGCGCAGTGGTTCACGTCTGTAATCCCAGCACTCTGGGAGGCCCAGGTGGGTGGATTGTGTGAGCTCACAGGCTACAAACCAGCCTTAGCAAGAGTGAGACCCTGTCTCTAAAAAAGAGCCGCGTGTTGTGGTGGGCGCCTGTAGTCCCAGATACTTGGGAGGCTGAGGCAAGAGAATCGCCTGAACCTAAGAGTTTGAGGTTGCTGGGATGCCACGGCACTCTACCCTGGGTGACAAAGTGAGACTCTGTCTCAACAACACCACCAAAAACTCATCAGATTGTGCATGAATAGTGTATCAATTATACTTCAAAATAATGTAGTTTTTTAAAACAGGAAAAAATGAAAAAAAAAAAAACCTTGAAGCACACCAAAGTGGTATTTTAGGAAGCCCTCAGAACATGGCAGATGTTATGATAGATTACAATTCAGTTAAGTTCACCATTTAAAGAAATTATCTTTTACTGCTTAGACAGAGGAAGGAGCCAGTTCAAACAAATACAACCATATCCCATCATACCTCAAAATTTTTTTTTTCTTTTTTAGAGGCAGAGTCTTGCTGTGCTGTCAGTGGTGTGATCATAGTTCACTGCAGCCTTAAACTTCTGGGTTCAAATGATCTTCCTAGCTCAGTCTCCCAAGTAGCTTGGGCTACAGGCATGCACACCACACCAGGCTAATTTTTCTTAATTTTTTTGTATAGATAGGTGTCACTATGTTGTTCAGGGTGGTCTTGAACTCCTGGTCTTCAGCAGTCCTCCCACCTTGTCCTCCCATAGTGCTGGGATTACTGACATCAGTGGGCCCATACCTTGTCTTTTAATGCTTGCACTCCACAGATATTGCTTGTTTTACAAATTGAAGATTTATGACAGTCCTGTGTCCAGTAAGTCTAATGGTGCCATGTTCCCCACAGCGTGGTTTCCTGTGATCAGTGAATTTTGGTGTTACTACTGTCATTGTTTTGAGGTTTCACAAACTGTGCCTGAAGAGAATGGCAAACCTAATCCACGAATGTCATTTAATCCAGATGTTCTGACTGCTCCACCAATTGGCTTTGCCCGCCCCTCTCTCTCCCTCTTCTTTGGCCCTCCTATTCCCACTGCAGTATCGAAACTAGGGCAGTTCATAACCCTGCAAAGGCCTCTAAGTGTTCAAGTGAAAGGAATAGTTGCATGTCTCTTGTGCTAAATCAAAAGCTAGAAATGATGAAGCTTAGTTAGGAAGGCATATCAAAAGCAAAAACAGGTGGAAATCTAGGTGTCTTGTACCAAGCAATTAATCAAGTTCTATGCCCATAGAACGTTCTTGAAGGAATTTAAAGGTGCATCTCCAGTGAAACACAAGTGGTGAGAAAGAGAAACAGGTGTATTGCTGATATGGAGAAAGTTTTTGTGGTCTGAAAGTGAGATCAAACCAGCCACAATGTTCCTGCAAGCCAAAGCCTAATCCAGAGCAAAAGCCTAACTCTCTTCAGTTCTAGGAAGGCTGAGAGATGTGAAGAAGTTGCAGAAGAAAAGTTTGAAGCTAGCTGAGATTAGTTCAAGAGGCTTGAGGAAATAATCTGTCTCCATAAAATACAAGTGCAGGGCGAGACAGCAAGTGACGCTGTAGAAGCTGCAGCAAGTTTTGTTCAGAAGATCACTGATGAAGGTGGCTACACTATAATACAGATTTTTTTTTTTTATTGAGTCATAGCTGTGTACAATAATTCAGTCAAGGAGTACAGTGTGTGGGCTTCACATACAATTGGAGATATTTTTATCAACCTGATTAATATAACATTCATGATATTTTCTCATTTACTATGTGAAAGCAATTTTTTTTTAATTGAGTCATAGCCGTGTACAATAATTCAATCAAGGAGTACAGTGTGTGGGCTTCACATACAATTGCAGATATTTTTATCAACCTGATTAATATAACATTCATGATATTTTCTCATTTACTATGTGAAAACAATTTTGATCCGTATTTAGAAGTTTTCTCCTGACCCTTCAAATATGCACCACAAGTGTGATCTCACCCTTTATCCTCCCCCCCCACCCTCTCGCTCCCCTTCCCTCCCTCACCCCTTTCCTCGCACTGCTATTTATAGGAGCCTGTATTTGTTAAGTCCGAAATGCTCCTCTCCAGGCGCTTTGCAAGACTAAAGGTTTTCTTCGGTTTGCAATCAAGAGATAAAGATTAAACTTTTCCCGGCTTTGAGAACTCAGATGACTCCCTCCCGCTGCAGATTTCTCCCTGGGCTGAGCAAATTTCTCCCTTGGCCTGGGCGGTGTGGGCCTGGCTTTTACCTGCTCTAGTCGAAAAGAACAGGCCCGTAATCAAATCTACATCAATTCTCTCTGGGAAGTGATTTTATGGCTTCCAAAGGTCACATGAATTAGATAGCTGGCTGAGACTTTTTTATGTGGAAAATGATGATACAATTTGAAAGGTCATATTTTTTTTAACTAGTCACCTCACATAAAATGTGTTTTTATAAGCTCTATTATAAATGCCCTCTGAGCCGGCAGCGTCCAAGCTGCCGCTGGTTGCTGGGTGGGTCTGAGCCAATTTCTCCATGAGCACTTCAATTGCTGCTTCTGAAAAATAGACCCTTACTGTGTTGTAGCTGATCGTCAATCAATCATTGTGAAGGGCCCAAGGAGCACCGCACCATATGAATGCTTTTTAATGACTATAATCTATCCCATATATTTAACCTAAACCATCTTCTGAAATAATTTTATAATACATAAAACATACTATAGATGGGCGCTATTTTACAAAGAGCCACTGCTTTACCTCAAAATTTTTTCATATAATTTGACAGCCCAAGAAGGATCACAGTAGTTTTATATTTTAACTTGGTATCTTTTTTTTTTTTTTTTTGTAGAGACAGAGTCTCACTTTATCGCCCTCGGTAGAGTGCCGTGGCGTCACACAGCTCACAGCAACCTCCAACTCCTGGGCTTAGGCGATTCTCTTGCCTCAGCCTTCCTAGTAGCTGGGACTACAG
>CAUYRH010049257.1:0-23226 GCA_963574655.1 Perodicticus potto | reverse complement strand
TCTGATCATGAAGGGATGCTGGATATTGTCAAAAGCTTTTTCTGCATCAATTGAGAGTATCCTATGGTCTTTATTTTTTAATTTGTTTATGTGCTGGATTACATTTATAGATTTACGTATATTGAACCAGCCTTGAGACCCTGGGATAAAGCCCACTTGGTCATGGTGTATAATTTGTTTGATGTGTTGTTGGATTCTGTTTGATAGGACCTTATTGAATATTTTTGCATCAATATTCATTAGTGATATTGGTCTATAATTTTCTTTTCTTGTTGGGGCTTTCCCTGTTTTAGGGATCAAGGTGATATTTGCTTCATAGAATGTATTGGGCAGTATTCCTTCTTTTTCTATATTTTGGAAGAGGTTTAGTAATATAGGTACTAGTTCTTCTTTAAAGGTTTGGTAGAATTCTGATGTGAAATCGTCTGGACTTTTCTTTTTAGGGAGATTTTTTATAGTTGATGCTATTTCAGAACTTGATATAGGCCTGCTCAACATTTCCACTACGTTCTGGCTAAGTCTTGGTAGGTAGGGTGCTTCCAAGTATTGGTCAATTTCCTTCAGATTTTCATATTTCTGAGAGTAAAGTTTCTTTTAATATTCGTCAGGGATTTTTTGAATTTCTGAAGGTCTGTTTTTATTTTGTCTTTTCCATTTCTGATTGATGAAATTGGAGATTTTACTCTATTTTTCCTGGTTAACTTAGCCAAAGGTTTATCTATTTTATTGACCTTTTCAAAAAACCAACTTTTTGATTTATTGATCAGTTGTATAATTCTTTTGTTTTCGATTTCACTTAATTGTGCTCTAATTTTTATTTCTTTTCTTCTTCAGTTTGGGGTTGGAATGTTCTTCCTTCTCCAGTTGCTGAAGATGTCCCATTAAGTTGTTAACTTCCTCTCTTTCCGTTTCCTTGAGGAAGGCTTGCAGTGCTATAAATTTCCTGCTTAGGACTGCCTTTGAAGTATCCAGAAGTTCTGATAATTCGTGTCTTCATAGTCATTCTGTTCCAAAAATTTGGTAATTTCCCTCTTAATCTCGTTTATGACCCAGCTATCCTTCAGCATAAGGTTATTTATCTTCCATATTTTTGTATGAGTATGCAGATTCCGGTTGTTATTGAGTTCAACGTTTATTCCATGATAGTCTGAGAAGATGCAAGGAATAATTTCTATTTTTGTAAATTTGCTGCGGTTAGACTTGTGACCTAGGATGTGATTGATTTTGGAGTGTGATCCGTGGGCTGATGAGAAGAATGTGTATTCAGTTTTGTTGGGATGAAATGTTCTGTAGATGTCTGTTAAATTCAGATGTTGAATGGTTAAGTTTATATCTAAAATTTGTTTGTCTAGCTTCTTTTTGGAGGATCTACCCAACACTGCTGAAGGGGTGTTAAAATCTCTGACTGCTTCGGAGCTGGAGGAAATCAAGTTGCTCATGTCTGTTGGAGTTTCTCTTATAAATTGAGGTGCATTCTGGTTGGGTGCATAAATATTGATAATTGAAATTTCATCATATTGAGTGTTACCTTTAACAAATAGTATCAATCCTTATCTTTCCTTATTTTGGTTGGTTTAAAGCCTATTGTATCTGCGAATAGGATTGCAACACCTGCTTTTTTCTGTTTTCCATTTGCCTGGAATATAGATAACCATCCCTTCACCTTTAGTCTATATTTATCTTTTGAGGTAAGATGAGATTCTTGTATGCAGCAAGTTTTTGTATCCAGTCAGCCAACCTGTGCCTCTTTAGAAGACAATTTAAACCATTCATATTAATTGTGACTATTGATAAGCCTTTTGAAAGTCCAGTGGACATTTTTAATCCTTTCATGACTATGGATTTTGGAATTTGATCAAAATATTCTGAGTGAGTTTAGTTTTGTGGTAGAGGATTAGGCTCTTCATTATGGAGGGTAGGTGTAAGAATATCCTGTAGAGCTGGTTTAGTTATGGCAAATTTCTTCAACGTGTGGATGTCATTTAAGTATTTAGTTTCTCCATCATAAATGAAATTCAGTTTAGCTGGATACAGGATCCTGGGTTGAAAGTTATTTTGTTTTAGGAGATTAAAAATCAATGACCATCCTCTTCTAGCTTGAAAGAATTCAGCAGAGAAATCTGCAGTATTCTAATATTCTTCCCCTTGTAAGGTTATGGTTTTCTTACATCTGGCTGCTTTCAGAATATTCTACTTCATATTAACTTTTGTAAAATTGATTGCCTGGGGGATGTCTTATTCGGGTTGAGTCATGCTGTAGTTCTGAAACTGTCTGCTATCTGAATTTCAGAATCTCTTGGCATGTCTGGAAAATTCTCTTTCATAATCTCATGAAGAAGAGACTCTATTCCTTGGGAAGCCACTTCATCACTTTTGGGGATCCCTAGGAGGTGAAAATTGGTTTCCTTCGAGTTATCCTAGAACTCTCTGAGAGAGTGATCTGTTTTTGCATTCCATTTCTCTTCCTCTTTGGAAGTTTGGCAGCGTTTGAAAGCTTTGTCTTCCATGTCAGAAATCCTTTCTTCTGCTTGTTCCATTCTGTTACTGATGGATTTTACTGTATTTCTCAGCTCTTTGAGGGCTGCAACTTCTTGTCTCAATGTGTCAAAATCTTTGGTCATTTTGTCTTTGTGTTCGTTGAATTCCTGAGACATCTTTTGGGTCATCCTTTGGATTTTGGCTTGAAATTCTAATTCCATCTTTTCCTCCATTCAGCTGATCTTATTTGCTATCCAGATTTTGAATTTGATTTCTGACATCTCAGCCATTTGCTTATGCAAGGGATCTTGTGCTATGTCTGCCTTGTCATTCCTTGGAGGAGTTGATCTACTCTGATTATTCATATTGCCAGAGTTTTTCTGTTGGTTCCGCCTCAGGATTGTTTTTCACTATTGCCTCTGACTATCCTCAGAGTTGGGGAGGTGTCTCTCCAAGATTAGACCCCAGAGGGATCACTCTGTTGTTGCTCAATCTTTGTAGGGAGTGACCCTGCCCCAGTCAGGTAGTTCTGGCTGTGGGAGCAGTTCCAGAGTGTGGCACACCCAGATCCAGCAGCAGGGCATGGGATGGGGCACACAGTTCTGGGGGTGCCCAGCACCCAGTGGCCTTGGCAAAGAGACCCCGTGCCTCTAGCAGTCTCTGGCCAAGAGGTGGGCTCCAGAGGGAGGGAATGGGTTGCGTGGCCTCCGGAGTTCCTGGCCAGATGGGCAGGGCTGGTGTGGAGGCAGAGAGGGTAGGGGAGGATGCAGGTTGTGTGGCTCCTGGAGTTCCCATCTAGGGTGGACAGGCGGAGGCCCAGGGTTGAGGGGGCGCAGGCCATGACATGCAGTTGCCAGTGGAGTCCTGGCTGGAGTGGGCCGCGGGTGGGGGTCCCAGCAAGGCATAGCGTGTAGCCGTACAGAGGTTCTGGCAGAGTCCTTGGCCGGGGTGGGCGAAGGCCCTATGTGGTGTGGAGTAGCACCATGCAGGGTCCCAGCTGAGTCCCTGGCCTTGGCAGACAGCTGGCCAAGTCCCAGCAGGGCGCAGATTAGAGCCGTGCTGTGGTCCCGACAGAGTCCCTGGCATGGGGCAGGGGGTGGACAGGGGCTCAGCAGTGCCCTAGAGTCTCTTACCTGGTGGGCCACCTGATCTGGCAGACAGGGAGGGTGGGTGCTGCTGAAACCCTCCTCCCTCAGTTTCAGCAGGGGTCAGGCTTCTGGTTTGTCAGGTAGCAGGTGAAGGGTGTACTAGAAGTTCAGAATGGTGGAAAACTTTAGTTCAATTTTTCTTCCTGAAGCTTGGTTTCTTGGAGTCGCAGCTTGCCTCAGCAGAGGTGACCTGCAGTTATCACTTCTCTCTTTTGGCTGGGCTCCCAGTCTTTGCCTCAATTGGACAGTTTCTGGAAGCTATCCTTTCTTTTGGACAGGAGCCTCTGTCAGAAACTGCTTCCAGTTGGCCATCTTGCCCCTTCCCACAAATTGGTAACATTTTATAAAACTATAGAACAATTCACAATCAGGATATTGATACTGATATAATTCACCATTCTTATGCAGAGTTCTCTAGTTTCCTTGTTCTCATATGTATGTGTGTATATTTACTTCTATATAATTTTATCATATATATAGGTTTATTTATCCAGAACATCAGCCAAAATGCCTAACTTCTCTATCACCAGAAAGAAGCTACACCTACCTCTTTCCCCCAGAAACCGCCATCTGTTCTCCATTGCTAAAACTTTTGTCATTTCAACAATGTTATGTAAATGGAATCATACAGTATGTAGCATTTTGGAATTGACTTTTTTCACTCTGTATAATTCCTTTGAGAGTCACTCAGTTGTAGTTGGTGCATTTTTGTTGTTCAGTAGTAATCCATAGCGCAGATATACCCCAGTTTGCTTAACCATTTGCCCATTGAAAAACATGTGCTCTGACTCCAGGTTTTGGCTATTTTGAAAATTCATCAAGCTATACATTAATGATATGTACACTGTGCACATGTTATACTTTGACTTTAAAAAAATTTGCACAAAAAGAAGTAAGGGTAGTATCTTTGGATGATAACTATTTTTATTTGTCATTTTGTTACTTTAATTTGATGATTCTACCTTACACATCTCAAATCAAGAAGAATAAATTTCAACACATGAAAAGTCCCTTATGAAATTTTGTCTCCATCATCATTTGTTGCAGAAGCATCCTAGTCAAACAACAACAAGGCACAGAGAATTTTAGCCCTAACTTGTAACAGCATTAGATGCCTCAATGTCTCCTAGCTGCAAGTCTAGTACTCTGCAGACACATATGTCATATTCTTTTGCAAAGTTTTTTGGCCTCTCAGACAACAACTTAAAAAAAATCAACTTTATTAATGTATGATTTAAATGTAATTAAAAGCATCCATCCATTTTAAGTATATGGTTCAATGCATTTTGACAAATGCATACACTTGTATAATCTCTACCACCATAATCAAGATATGGAACATTTTTATTACCCCTTAAAAGCTTCTAGGGTCTTTTAAAGTCAATCCTCATCCACTCCACCTCCCCACCCTAGGGAACCATTGATCTTCCTTCTTTTGCTATGGATACAAAACTATAGCTCTCTAGAATAGCACATAAATTAAATCACACACCATGTGCCCTTTTGTTTCTGGTTTCTTTGGGTCATCCATTATTTTTAAGATTCATCCATATTCTTGCCTTTGTCTTCTTTTTTAGCACTATTAAATTTTCTTTTATGGATTGGCCACAATTTTTTATGGATTCACCTATTGATAGACATTTGTCTTATTTCTACCTTTTGATTTTGCCTTGTTTTACTATTACAGTAGAGCTTCTATGAACTTAATCTGTATAGAACTTTGTGTGAATACATTAGAGTCCTTTTGCAAGAATAACTATAAAAGAAATATTCAAAGACTCTAGGTTAAAATGCTAAAGGGAAGAGGCTGGTAATATAAATGAATGAAACCAATTACATAGACAATAAAAATGGCTGGTGAGAATATAGAAATTTGCCACAGGTCTATTGTTAAACTCATAACTTATGGAAATAATGGTAAGAAAACTGAGGTGATAATGTACCACAACATCCAAAGGAAAAGTATTATAGGTTAATTAATTCCTTTCAATAGGTAATAATCCCTTCTTCCTTCTCATGGGTGCCATTAAGAAAATAAATTTGGTTTTAAGCAGCCTTGAGTTTGAATTTGTGATCTCTACCTAGTAACTTTGTGACCTTAAGCCTATTTTTCTACCTTCTCAATCTCTGGGATTTGGATTTGGAGGGGGTGCAAAATAAGGATAATAATAATAACATTACTCTCATTGCACAGAGTTAAAGTATAAGAGAAATAAAATTATATCTGGAATTAGCTTAAACTTTCTGAAGTTGTACCATAAATACAATTTTATTGCATATCTTTCACATGCCAGGCCCTATGTTAGGCCTCTTGATTCTCTTATCTCAATTATATTACATCCCTATCACATTTGTTACACAAGAAAAAGAGGCTAAGAGGAGTTGAGAGCTCTGTGATGAAAATAGAAAATAAGAACTAGTTTCAGCTGGAGTTGGCCAGGCTTCCTCAAAACATGAGCCAGCAGTGTAGTAATTGTCATTGGCTTTAGATATATCTCTACATTTGCATAGGGCTGGGGCACATTCACAGGTAAGCTCAGTTTTTTGCAACCATTTTCGCTTCTGCAACTTGTCTAATATATGACTGAAAATGTCCAATAGATAGGCTTAGCTTTTCTGAGAACTTATCTTTGGTCAGCACATTCAAAAATGTGTCTCTATCACTAGACTGTGTAGTGTATTCCCAGGGCCTGGTTGGAGTTCCCAGCACAGAGTAGGAAGACACCATTTTATGGAACACAACTTGAATGTCATTTTCCTCACATTGAGTTCAGAAACCCAAATCTGTAAATAAAGAATACATGTTCATTTCTTAATTCTGTTTTGTGTATTGCTATCATCAGTATAACATTTTAGTCACTGAAATAACCACCTGGATGGTTTTTATTATGCCCAAATATATGAATATCTAGTCACTTATATTTAAAAAGATATTACTCCCCCTCATTAAAAATTCTGTTATTTCTTTGTTTACAAAATTAAGGTGTGAACTAAGTGGTTCATAAGTTCCTTATATCTTAAATTCTCTGTAACTTAACTAGCACCCACTGCTTCCTCTCCCAGCCCGAGCAGTACTGAGGTTATCTGGTATTTTTCTAAGATAGGTTTCCCATAGAGCCAGGACCAGAAGCATTAAACAGAAACTTGTAAGAAGTACAGATTCTTAGGACCCAGCCTAGACCCAAACTAAGGTACACTAAGTTTGGGAACTACCACTCTGTTGAAAGGGATAACATCATCCCTCTCCCTCTGGTCTGAGTCTTTCTTTCAATCACCAACACTGCCTCCAACACTACAGCAGGTGCTAGCTAACACATCCTTGAATTCTGCAGAGAGGACAGTGCCTAGAGAGTTCTTTAAATTCCACTCATTCTGCTGCAATAATCCAACAGAAAAGTCTTTGTTTTCCTCTTTAGGAATTATGGTTAGGTTAATTTAGGTTAATTTCACTACCCCTAAAATATATGACCTTTTTCCAAAATGGAATGTCTGTTTATAAGCAAAGATTGCATGGAATTGCATCATTCTGCCTGAGTGAGGAGAAAAAAGAGAGAATATGTTTGTTATATGTGTGGGAGGTTGGGGATTGGGAAGCAGAAATCAAGAAAAGCTTCTGCCTGAGTGTATTCATAAAAGATATTTGAATTTTGGTGTAATGTCTAAGTTCATGTGTAAACTCACAGAGGTACATTGACAAAACTGAAAGATGGCAATCGGCTTGGCACCTGTAGCACAGTGGTTAAGGCACTGGCTACATATACTGAGGTTGGCAGGTTCAACCCCAGCCTGGGCCACCTAAGCAACGATGACAACTGCCACAGAAGAATAGCTGGGCGTTGTGGTGGGTGCCTGTAGTCCCAGCTACTTGGGAGGCTGAGGCAAGAGAATCGCTTAAGCCCAAGAGTTTGAGGTTGCTGTGAGCTATGACACCATGGCACTCTACCAAGGGTGACATAGTGACATAGTGAGACTCTCCAAAAAAAAAACAAAAAACAAAAAAAAAGCAAGAGGGCAATCATTTCACTTGTGTCTCATAATTAGATCACACTGCCCGAGATGTATAATGAATTATTTTTAAAATAAATTCTTATCTTACAGGCCACATAATCACACTGCTGGGTTTTCATAAAATATTTTTTTTGTTAATATGTTAAATTCTTTGGTCCCATTTTTACCATTATTCATGATAATAGACTAAGGTCCTCAAAACATTGACTTGCTCTGGCTTCTGTCCAATATGAAGCTCCACCAAGAGGCTTAGGATGCTCTGTGTTACAGGCCCACCATTAGATCTGAATGACAACAATGCAACTTACCTTAATAACATTCTCTTTAAAACTGGACTCCATGAGGGAGGCTGAGGCAGGAGAATCATCTAAGCATAGGAGTTGGAGGTTGCTGTGAGCTGTGTGATGCCACAGCACTCTACCGAAGGCAATAAAGTGAGACTCTGTCTCTACAAAAAAAATAAAAATAAAAAAAACCTGGACTCCATGAGGCATTCAAAGTACTTTCTAATTTCATGGCTTATTTAATTTGTATCCGACATTTTCAAAGTCATACTGTTGCCAAACACTTTATTAATGCTGCAGAAACACAGAGGAAAATGTTAGCCTCTGTTCTCAAAGTTCTCATCACTTACCAGGGAAGAAGACCCCACCAAAAGGTATTATTCTTTGTAAAAATACCACAAAAGAAGATGTTTTTGATATAAAAATTTATTTTAATTGAAGGAAGAGAAAGTGCACTGGGAAAGACACTCTCCAAATAAAAGTTGTGGATTTACCATGCTACTAGGCAGCCCAGGGACCGCTCAGGTGGAGGCAAGAATGTCTGGAAGAAGAGGGCGATCCTAACGGCAGCAGCAAGTAGCTGAGTTTCACTGAAGTTGGAGTGGGAGCAGATGAGCTCTGCCCCTGACCCACCCCACGTTTCCTGGCCTTTCTTAAATCTCTAAACTGTTCGTTTCACGCTTATTCTATATTTGTTGAGAGCCTCATGTTGCTGAGAACAGACAGGGACTTACTGAGCTCCTCCCTACAGGTCAGCCAGCGGCTCCTAAAAGCTGGCATCCAGGCTACTCAACAGCCGGGCAGCTGCTGGCCTCTAACGGGCTCTGGATTCTCCTCCATACAAGGTGTAGAAGACGGAAAAGATTAAAAAAAAAAAAAAAAACTTTTGTGTTAGTGCAAACAGATCTGTATATCAGCAGAGAGTTATCAAGGTTAAAGAGAAAAATTATCTCATCAGAACACCCCCGGGTTGGAGGCACGGGCTCAGAGTTGCAGCCTCTCTAATCTGGGAGCGCTGGGTCTCCCTTGCAAAGCGATCCATCAAAGTCTTGCTTTGGCCTTTCCACCCTTCCCTGGGGCGTGGTCCCCTCCTTCCTCTGACTGGGAAGAAAAGCAGTCCTGGAAAGGAGGGTCCCAGTTGGTGGGAGACAGGGCACAATGGGGACACACGTGGAGAAGCAGAAAAGGAATCAGGGGCTGTGCCCTAAACCTCATTCGCACAAAAGGGAGGATGCCCACGAAGGGCACTAGCCCAGCAGGCGCACACACACAAACAAGCACACCCACATCCCACACATGCCCACCCTATGCACTGCACACACAGACACACATACACACTACAGCGCACCACACAGACCCACACCATACACCCATACACGTATACAGTACACATATGCACGCACATCACACAGGACCACACACCACCCATGCGTGCGCACAGCACACATGGACACGCTCTGTGGCCTGCTGTCATTTATTTTCAATCTCTGGTCCTTTACGGAAAACAACTCTTCAGCTAGGCACATTTTCATAAATGTTTATCCTTATGGTTGCCAATCCTGAGGGTACAAAATGTTCTGTTTTGTGTTGTTGTAGTTTTTGTGGTGGTGTTGTGTGAGGTGGTTTGTTCTGAGGAAGGCAGGAGGCAGCAAGGAAGTAGCGATGAAGCCACAGCTTTTCAGTTGTGCCATTCTATCATATACCCAGTACAGTTTGTCGGACTTAAGCCACTGATGGGTGCAGAACTGTGCTCACTGCCCAGCTCCAAGTTGGCATCCTTTCTTGGCCTTCCTCCTTTTCTGAATGTTGAGTCCACCACCAGCTGGGGACGCAACTCGATTCAACCCTCTTCTAGCCGTTCCTCCTGGATTAGACGCTTTTCTGCATTTTGTCTAAATGCAGATGTTTTTCTGCATTTCATCCATCACCTCTGTAGGATGCTTGCCGCCTTCACTGCTCCTCCTCAGGAGTTCTGAACTGACATTTCAGTAACTTTAGTATTTTTCTGTGATACACAGTTTAGCCTATAATTTATATAGACTTGTATTCTAGCTGGATTTCAAGAAGTGTCGATATTGACATCTTCAGCCAGTTTGCAAGCCACTGCAGAGCCTGATCAGCATTTCAAGGCACCTAGCTAAGCATGATCTCTCAGCTCCTGGCAAACTGCGATGAATAAATTGCACTGTGACTTGATCATAATGGCCAACTATCTTTTCTAGGAATTTTTGTAGTTGTTTAACTTTACTAAGTTGCTTGGAAACAGTGTGGAGAGAATGTCCTTAAATTGGGGTCAGCTCCAGGTATAAGGGTCCTAGTTTGTCAGACTTTTCTTCTATCTCTGATTCTTAACCATTTCACCACTGAAAAACTCTTCCCAATTATGTTCTGTGTTTGCAGAATAATTTGTAAGCCTGAACCATCTTCAAACTTTCTTAGCAATACATGGAAACAGAATATTTAGAAAAATACATAGTTTCTCAAAGAAAGCCTCCAACAAAGAATTACAATGACTATAAAATGTATTGGCCATACTTTAAGATGAAATTCCACCCCACTACACCCCCACACCCTACAGCATGGAGCATGAGGGTAAATGTTATAGATGGGTGCCATTTGAGTCCTAACTAAAGACCAGACCATAAAAGCTTTCTGTTCTGAGACAAAGGGTTTTCCCTGTATCCTGAGGACTATGATAAACCATTGTAAGAAGGTAAGCATTGTTTTCACAGCACTGTCTCTGACAGCTGTGTGGAAAGAGAATCAGAGGGGGGCCTGATGAGAGGCAGGGTGGGGAAGGGGTGCCTGCCATATATGGCATATGCCATCCTGGCATGCAGCTCTCTCTATGAACAAAGTGAGCAATGGAGTAAACCAGGCATTAGGAGAGACCCAAAACAAAGTTTCACTGACAGATCTCATTTTATCTTATTACCAGGAATGGGCTCCACTTCCCTAGATACTATTTCATAACTTCTCTGCTTCCCACAAATTGACACTTCCTCACCAACCTCATACTTAGTTGGTCAACCTTGCTTCCTACTTCACCAAGAAAATGGAAACAACCAGAGGAAATCTCCACAGACTCTTAGTACTTCCTCTACCCACCTCTGGCATCTGCGTGTCCTGAGATGCCCTGCCTGGCACCAGAGTGAGCTTGCTGTGTTCCTATCTCATGCTAGTCCCTCCACGTGGTCACCAGATGCCATTTCAAAGCACTCCTCCCTTTCTCTCTCAAGATATTTTCTGTTTCCCATGGATCATTCCCATCAACGTACATATATGTGGTCATTTTTCCCATCTTAAGAGTCTGCACTTTGAATATTTGCCAAGTGAACACATGATAGCAAGTGCTGAGAAGCAACTGAAGAATATGGGCCTAAAATAGGATAACACCATTGGAGAGAAAAGATTAGATGCAAGAAATTCAAACAGACAAAATTAAAAGATCTCTTTAAGTGGATTCTGGGGTAGAAGAAAAGAGTAAAGGAGAAAAAACATTAAGGATACCCTCAGGAAAACTCCTGTTTTCTGTGACAAAGGAAGAAAGGCAATGAAAAGCATTTGCTAAGTGTGGAACAGAATGCTGAGCACAGGTATTGCAGGAAATAATGAAGACAACAGGGAAAGCCAAGATGCTGATGGGGAAAGTTCAGGCTTCCTTGCAGCATTAGGAGCCCAACAAAAGTTGAAGCTCCTGAATTGGTGATGTTTGTTGGGGCACTATCTAATAGCAGGCTGCAAGACAAGCAGAGAAAGCAAATAGCTGATTTAGTCCTGCATTGGATATCTGTATGTGGGCAGTTCGGAAGGTTCAGAAGCAAAGCAGTTAAAAAGGTTTGGAATGCTTGAATATAGGTCATGATATTTGAGTTGAATAAAAAAGAGCCAATCCTTAACTTTCTAAATGATTTCTCTGCCTCCTCGTCCTCCTCCTCCTTTCCCTCTCCTCTTCCTTTTGTGTTCTTACATTTGAAAGAAAACAAAACAAAAAAAATCACAACAGAGAGCCTGGTTTCTTTTTGCTGTAGGTATTCAACTTTACCTAACTCAAAATAAATAAAAAGCATTTTTAGATGTTTTCTTAACATTGAACTCTGAATAGTTATAGAATATTGTAAATGCCCATTTATGCTGCAGTCAGCTCACAAGGAAGAGATGGGCTTAGTAGCAATAAAATTAGTTTGACCAAGCATTGAATTCTAACAGATTTTTTTGTTCATTTATGTTGCATTGCTAAGGTTTCAGACTTGTGCTTACAATTTCACAGTAAATATTTCACTGTTCTCAAGTTTATCATTAGTTCAGTTGGACTTATCATTGGCCTCACATGACTCTTGGGACTGGGCAGTGTTATTTGTCTTTCATTACTAAACTTTTGATCATTAATTTTAATAAGTTGTACAAAGTGTGAATGGTTTTTCATACTTTTGAATGAGATAGGGCATCAATTTTCTGAGTTCTTCACTCCATTACATATAAGATAATATGATAAAGACAAGAGTGGGGTTCTAAAAATGAGCTTCACAGTGATTATACTTGAATTTCGCTAAAGTGTTAGTTGAAATAAAAGTGCTATTGGCAAAAGTTAGTTGAGCCCCAGTCCTGGGGGGACTGAAGGAATAAAAGAATTCTTGTATCATACAGTCACCCTATAAATCTGCTTTATGTCAAGATCTTGTTGCTGTAGTTGAGGCTATGCCCTTCCTATCTATAAAAATCCTACTCATTTGAGTAACCAGTCAGTGTAAGTTGACTTCTTAGTGCCTTCAATAGGATGAATACTAGTCCTGTATTAAGGCTATGCCTGCATACCTCTAAATAACCTGACTTTAGCATCATTCTTTCAATGTTTCACACCATTCCTCCTCATATATACCAGGCTCCTACCTTGCTGGGTTTCTCTTAGCTCATTCTTGCTTCAGGTCCTTCTAACATGCTCTGTCTTTTACCAGGAAGTCTCTTTCCCAGATCTTCCCATAGCTGCCTTCTTTCACGTGTCACCTCCTTCTGGAAGTCTTCCTTGGCCACTTGAATAAAGGCCCTGCTCCTGTCACTCCACAAACTCTGATTCTTTAGGTACTCTGTTGATTTTCTCCATAGCACTTATTAAGTACATTGTTCATTTGTGTATTTGTTTTTGGTCTATCTCTTGCTTTCCTTTTTATATTCCAAAAGATGTAAAACTTCTCTTTCTTGTTCACCAGTATGTTCCTGTGCCCAAAGACTCTGAGTACTATTTACTCAAAAAATATATTACTTTGTTTAATATCATGAAAAAGTTATAAAAATTTCCAGGAAATTGACAAACCCTGCCCTGTAATCATTTTATATAGCTCTATGTATATAGTACCAAGCTTAGGGGAAAAGATACAGAGGCTAGGATGATAAAACTTCAGCTTTGAATGTACCTCCTTATCAACCCAAGAAAACAAATGTTGCCTCCCTCTTCCTACCAAAAGGATGAAATGGCTAATGGAAGAGGAAGTGTCCTGAATATACAAATGTAAATATTATTTTGTAGTGGAAAAACTGTTATTATACCTTGTTGTCCAATTTTATATCATGTTTATTTTCATTTGATACTTTATGAGCACTTTTGTGTATAATCAAATATTCTTTACAAACATGATTTAGTGACTATATATAATGCTTTAATTGTATGTATGTATAATTTTAAATCTTCTATGATATAATAAATTGAGCATTTATCCAATTATTGTTGTGGGATGGGTCTCCAAGAATCAATATATCAACAGATAACACATGTTCTAGGATTCTGAATATGATGGCAGACTTTTCTATCAAAGACTTTACTAATTTTCACAATGAGATGGTGAATGAGAAATTTCTTTTTTGTTTTAGCACTCCAAGGGTAGGAAATGGTTCTCTATTATTGTTTAATGCATATTTCTTGGTTTATTGATGGAGATGAGCATTTTTATATACTTATTGGATATTTGTATTTCTTTTTCTAAGAATTGCTTGTAGTGTCATTTTGACCATTTTTTCTTTTAAGGGTTTAAGGATTTTTTTCATTTATTCACTTTATATGAATATATTACAGATTGATAGTGCCTATCATTTGTAATGAATGCTTCAAATATTTTCCCAGAGTGCCATTTATCTTTAAATGTCACACATAACACAGAACTTTCCATTTTTAGGCATATTTTATTGATTACTTTTCTGGTTATGATTCCTTTCATTGATTTTATGCTTAGATAGTCCTTCCTTATTTTTAGATCAAATAATCATTGATTTTCTTTTTTTCCCCAGGTTTCAATACAATTTCCTTATTAACTTCTAATCTACCTGGGTATTTTGGCAGGTAAAATGGGCAGTTTACCTATTCTTCACCCATACCAAACCACACACTGTGTGTTCATTCTTACTATCAACCTCCATATACTAAATGTTCCACAGACTATTACCTGTCAGGGGGGTGCCCTTTGTTTTTTTTCTGATTTATTGGTTGAATCTTGTGCCAACACCATTCTCCTTAAAATTATTAAGAAATTACTATATGGTTTGCCATCAGACAAAGTTCGTTCTTCTTTTCTAAAAATAGCATTAGCTAGTTGTAAGTGTTTACTCATTCATACAAAATTTAGACTCTATAAAAAGTTAAATAACATTTTTTGTTAAAATTACATTAAATCTACAAATTAACTTGGTAGAATTTTATACTTTCACAGTTTAAGTCTTATGTTCCAAAGTCAAGAATCCATGCTTCACTGTTTATTTCAAGCTTTGTTTTAAGCTCCATAATAAAGATCTCTGGGCTTTTTAAACATAGTTTTAAAAAGTTTTCATTAGGCTTTTCACTTGCATATTTGATTTTAGTTCTTGTTTGGGCATCTGTGATGTTGTCACACTATTCCCAAGAAAGTGAATACTGCTCATGTGTGCTCTCAATTTATCTCATATCCTGGGAGAAGAATTGAGGTCAAATTAATTATCTAAGAAGTGAGTAGAGGAAAATATGTAAGAGAGAGGGCAGAAGATTCAGGTGAGAAGCCCATTCCACACAAAGATCGTGTTTGTAATCCCTCTTGATGTTTGATTTGGTTCCTACTGTGCCTGGTTTTTCATTTTTAGACAATCATTTCTTTGATATATAGTATGATATATTGAAAAGCTCATTGTGGATATTCACATTACTATTATCATCTAGTATCAGGTCATTAAATACTTCAGTAGGTAAAGGAGCAAAGAGTTGATAATGCAAGAGCACTATCAGAGCAATAATAATGCAGGTTTGTTGGAGAAAAATGGCTTAGGTGAATCATGATGAATGTTTTCCTGGTGTCAGACATGATTCTGAAATGGTGTCCAAAACCAACGTACCATGCAGAATAGTTGTCAGAAATGGAGCTAGAGACCTAGTCAAAATCAGAAATATAGTAATTAGTCCCTGGCTAAATAGGTTGAACAGAATCATTAACGAATAAAACTTGAAAGACTAAAGAAAAGACACTAAGGTAATTTCAGAAGATTCAAGACAGAGACAGGAGGTGGTAATCCTGGGCATAAAGATTAAGCTTCCAGTCAACAAGAAGAAAAAAAAGAGGAAGTACCATACTGAAAATAACAAAATAGTCCCAGAAAGGAGAATAGTACTTGAGGTCCTTGAAATCCTAGGCAAATACTATACCCTGTTTTCTATAATTAAATCCTTGCTTGAAGGTTAGCCCTTGACTGCCCAAGTCACCTTCTTTGTTTAATCATCCTGAATACTATGAAAGCAGAACAAAGTGGCCACAAGGGCAGTGGTCTTGGACAGTCACATAAGTACCAAGATAGAAGACAGTGGCCAAAAATGGGGTTGACTGTGTCAATCACAGATTTCACATAGTTTACAAATTTGCCAATTATGATTGGGGAGATTAGAGTTCTGAAAATCTGCCTTGCTGCAGTGGCCCCATATTAGGCAAAATGTGCCTTTTCAACTGGCACATTTTGTGGGGGGCAGAATTAGAGAAAGAACTTTAGCAAGTGTAGAATTAATAAAAATTAACTGAAGCTCATAAATATACCACTTCCCCTCTCTTCATACTCCTCATTGGAGTATTTTCTCTTTGCTTCTGTTACCAAGGATGGTAACAGGTGCAGGTTGGTAGGAGAATAATTACGACAGGATGAATCATGTATCAAAGAAAATGCCTCAACCACAGCCAAGGCAAGCTAAGGTGGGTAAAAGTAGATCTGTGGAGACTGATTGTTCAGAGTTAAGAGTCAGCTGGGGAAAAAAGAGCTGTGACAAGGAGAGATAAACCAGGACTAGAGATAAGGGTGGGCAGAGGGTGCACAGCAGGTGGAAGGAGCATAGTACTGCCTGGGGATGGGTATTTATGTACACCTGCATATTCCCTCAAAGCTCATCAGGTTAGGTGTACCAGATGGGCTTTTTAAAAAATTTTTTTTAAATTAAATCATAGTTGTGTACATTAATGCATTCATGGGGTACAATGTGCTGGTTTCATATACAATCTGAAATATTTTCATCAAACTGATTAACATAGCATTCATGGCATTTTCTTAGTTATTGTGTTAAGACTTTTATATTCTGCATTCAGTAAATTTCACCTGTATCCTTCTAAGATGCACCCTAAGTGTGATTCCACCATTTACCCTCTCTCCACCAATCCTCCCCCTCCCCACCCCTCCCTTGCCCCTTTCCCCATATTCTTGTGCTATAATTGGGTTATAGCCTTCATATGAAAGCTATAAATTAGTTTCATAGTAGGGCTGAGTACATTGGATACTTTTTCTTCCATTCTTGAGATACTTTACTAAGAAGAATATATTCCAGCTCCATCCATGTAAATATGAAAGAGGTAGAGTCTCCATCTTTCTTTAAGGCTGCATAATATTCCATGGTGTACAAATACACCAGCTGGGCTTTTATAGCAGGGACAGAATAAGAGAAATGTATACAAAGTAATGGTGAGATGCCTTCAGCTGGGTGCTCACATATGGAGTGAAGATCATCCTCTCTATGGGTAAAGAACCTTCTGCTTCTTCCCCATCTCCAGCTCTCTGTACTTTTAAAGTGGCTTGGTACCAGAGAAGTAAAATATTTTTAATGGATTAATTCAGAAAAGTTCTTTTAATATCCTAGATTAGATCTAAAAACACAGTTTTGCCTCATAAATAATAATAATAATAATATAAACATAGTGAAGTGAAAGTTGAAATAGTCTCATTGGAACATATCTCTGTTTGGCTGCTATAGCAAAATAACATAGATAAGGTAGCTCATAAACAGAAGAAATTTACTTCTCACAGTTCTGGAAGCTGAGAAGTCCAAAATCAAGGCACCAGCTGATTGATGATGTTCACATTCTTGGAACTGGTCAAGGGACAGGAAGAGATAAAGAAGCCACTTGTTTGTCACTTCTCTTGAACTATTACAAGGGCCTCAGTGGTGAGGACCTGACTGATAGAAATGGCACCTGCTAGTTGTGTTCTTCTCTACATAGTAATGGGGACAGGGCAGCTCTTTGAGCTCTCTTATTAGGCCACTAATCTTGTTCATGAGGGCTCCACCCTCATGACCTAATCTCCTTCCAAACACCCCAGCGTTTAATACCAGCACTCTCGCATTAGGATTTGAACATAATAATTTGGGTGTGGGGGACTGAAAAATTTAGACAACAGCAAAATAATGGTCCAGGAAAAAAGGAATTTGGAACTGAAAACCAACTTCCATATTTAACACAAATTCTGTGAAAAAGGCAATACAAGTTTCAACCTAACTTCCAAAGAACTGGTGGTTATACTGAAGCAATTTTCTCGAGAGCAGGGACTATGTCTTACTCATCACTGTATCACTTATGGTTCCTTGTTCTAACAGGGACTCATTTGTAAGTTATAATTACTTCTTCTAAACACAGGAATAAGTAATACCTCAAACATTTTCATACACTATTTTTCTTCTCTTATTTTGATAAGAGGTAATTTAAAGACAGAGTATTTTATTTACCAGATATAAATCCTAATTCTGGAAGGCAAGTCTACAGACCTCTTTATCTTTCTATCATTCTAATTTCTGGATAGGAAAAAGTTACCCACCTCTGCCCCAAGGCACCCACAGCCATATTGGCCTTTGCCCAATTTTTTTCTTTCCTTTTTTCCTTACCTTGTTTTATCAAGGTGCAGCCCTTTTTAATCTGCTCTCAAAAGGGAACTCCTAAGAGCTGGTTTGTGATCAAGAAGCAGCAAAGCTGTCATCTCCCTAAATATATTTTTATGTTTTGCTTAGAGTTGTCACCATAAATAATAAAAAGTACTACTGGCAGGGTTCTTCATTTGTGCCCTCTCTCCCTCCACATTCACTTCATCATCTTGTCCTACAGGGCTGTGTCACCACCCTGAAACAAATGGTGGGAAGCAACCAATTATATTAAAATGCAATATAGAGAGAACAATCAATTTCTAATGTAGCTTTCCTGGAAAACTGTTCACATTCTGGGGGCTGGTCAAGGGAAGGGAAGAGATAAGGAAGCCATTTGGATGTCTCTTCATTTGAACTATTATGAAGATCTCAGTTTCCAGGGGAAGAATCATACCCTATCTTCTCTCTTTCATGATTTTTTTTATCTTTGTCATTCATTTGAGAGAATACAGAGCCTGATGGAAGGCATCCCTGGGAGAGTTTTAGGAAAGTTATTCTCAGGACAGGATCAATGAAGAAGGTTTTGAGAACAAGGAAACTTGAATCCCTAGTTTCCTCTAATCTAATCATACAGCAGGCAATGCCACCAGGGACCAATGTGGCTTTAAAACTGTGAATGTAGAAGGAAGATGTAGTCATGGGGAGCAGGGGGGTGAATGTCTCACTCAGGTTACAAGGTCCCTGGTTATGCCCATGGCAGATATTGTTTATGAATTATAACCTTCTCTCCCCCAACAGCCAAAATTTAGCTTCAAAATCATTTCAAACACAGTATGCTAGGGACATTATCTATCAAATGATATTAGCATACCAGAATAGATTTATTTGCTATCCATGAACTGGGGTATCCCGAAACTCCTTCCTGTTATTCAGGTCAAAGAAAATGTGATCTAGACTTGATCCAAGCCAGCAAGTGCACGTCCTCTGAACTGGAGCCTTCTGTACCTTGTCGAGGTTGGATCACACCCCTTATCATTATTGCCCCATGTGGGCTCTTTCCTTGCTCTCAGCATTGCATCCATTTAACTTGGCTTTTTATTCTACCCTACTACATTCTGCCTCCATATACCCAGACAACATTCACAGGCTTCTTTGTTGAGGAAAGGGATACATTGAAGTTGAAGACAATTCTGAGGGAGATGTGAAGATTTTCTTTTATCTTTATCTCCACCTATGTGCACAATGTGCCTTTAGATGTTCCATTCTGGTAATTGAGATATGCAGGAAATCTCCACATGCCCCCATTAGCATTCTACCTCAGCTGTATGATATCCTTTTCTCAGTTATCTGTGGAAATCACAAATGGCCACTTTAATGACAATTACAAATAATTTGCCCACAAATAATAAATTGCTTAGATGCTACAAAGATGACAATTGAGATTTACCATTTTTTATGAAACATGCACATCTGCCATGATATCATTTATAACTATTATACTGACATAAATATTTTTTATACATGCATTTTGCTTTATTCTACCTCCTTTTATTCAAACAATCTCACTAAAGTTTTGTTCACAAACTCTTTTAACTTACTTCTGAAGGTTATGTCCAATCAAATCATACTTTTCCAAACTCATATAAGTAAATTCCAGCATTGATAATTTAAAATAATTTTTCATTGTTATAAAATGCTTTCTGAGTCATACTTACTTTCACAGTGAATGTTGTGTTTATTGAATTATTAAAATAAGTTTATTATCCAAAACCATGCCCAGACATTTTGAGAGATGGAGCTTAGCAGCTCATACGTACTGGAAGGATGCTTTGTGAGATTCTCAAGTTTTAGAAGATTCTTTTCCTCCAATGTGATGTTTAAAACAAAGATAATTGAGAGTAGGAAAAAATAAGAGAAAATGGTTTAGGTTTCAGATCAAATATGGATCTCTGGGTAAGTGGGGTTGGCAGCTATTTTCAGCAGTTGGGAGTTGTGAAATTATTGCCTACCTCTGAAATTATTTTAACCTGCCTCTGAAATTATTTTCCATTGACTTAGGACTAACTCTCTTTTCTGGGAGGAGTTGCTTGTTAAACAGTTATTGTTATAGTATCTTTTGATGAAAATCAGGGTTAAGGAGAATGAATCTTCTCTCAGATAAGCCTTGATAAGGGAGAAGCATCAGGTCTTTGAGCCACATGCTTTCTAACTGGTTTTGGAGACACTTTGGGGACATCTTGAAGTCATGGGAACCACATATTTTCTTGACAAATTTTATGTCAGGGGAACATTTTCACGAACCACATTGTTAGCTAACTAAACACCCCCCATTATCTTCCTGGCTCCTTCAAGTGCTAAACAAGACTTCATACCTGGAGTCCACCAGTGTCCAGCTTCACCTGGAAGCCACCTTCATACTTTTTCTTTTCCTCCTGTGGTCTTGAACGGGCAACAAGACTCTGTGCTACATCATAGCTCATAATCCCAGCTGGGATGCTCACTATATGCCTGTTTCCTAGAAAAAGGATATCCTTTGAGAGTTCTCCAAGGAGTGGTGACTGATGCAACTTTTAATGGTAATGACATGAAGCTCTTGTGGCTTTGAGTGTCCTGAGAGGCAGAATTAACAATATTAGCTGCGGTGTGAGCTACCTGTACCTGGACAAAGACACTCCTAGAGGACTTAACTGATTCACAAACATAAATGAAAAATACATTGATAATTTCAGAAACACCAGTGGGTTGGAGGAAGTTCAGGACCCTGAAGAGGATGTGCTGAGGTGCTAAAAGATGCAGGTGGGGCTGGATGAGCTGGATTGTTCATCTGATCTCACTGGTACTGGGCTGCTAATATTTAGAGATCTTGAGTAAATTGCAACAACGTGATGTCCATGGGTAGAGAATCAATTTTCTTCTTGGAAAATACGAGATTCCCATTGAGCTGCTTAAATCAGTTGAATTTCTATAGCTGTTCACAAGAAAATAATTTTGATAGGTCTTCCAGTTTATCTTAACAAGCTAATCAATTCAATAAATAGTCTCTGAGAACCTCTGTGAGTCTAGATTCTGTGAGTCTAGATTCTGCTTCTGTTTGGCTTAATGAAAGATAGCTGGATTCTTATATCTGCTTCTAAGTTTAATCTGTTGTATATGTTGTTTTTAAAAATATATGAAGAAAATATGGCCTTGGACAGATAGGTAGCTATAAAAATGAGAAGAATTCTTTTATTTTTTTTGTGATTTTTGGCAGGGGCTGGGTTTGAACCCGCCACTTCTGGCATATGGGGCTAGCGCCCTACTCCTTTGAGCCACAGGCGCAGTCCAAAATGAGAAGAATTCTAATGGGTTTTTTCAGATAATTGTAGATATTCTTTTCTGATAATACATCAAAACTCAACAAGTAGTAGTTTTTTAAAGGTTGGTGTGTGGAGAATCTGAACTCAAATCAATAAATTTTTCTTACTCTGTTATAGTAGAGCCCATTAGCTTATTTTGCACTTTGAGTGGATCTTTTTACCAAATATAATTATGTAACATCAATTTACATTTCCAAAATTCAAATTTTCCCCTGAAAGTCTAAATTGATCATTGGCAATAAATGCTATCGATCATTTTCCTAGAAATGAAAGACTCTTTGTTTTTCATTTTTATGATATTTTCCAAATTCCTAACTCTGAAGATCCATAATTTGTTTCTTTTTTTGTACTTTTAAGTATGCCATAAAAGAAATGAGGAGTTCAACTGCATCTCAAAAATTTCATGATTATTTTTCTTCAAGATAACTATCATAATTTTGTATGCAGCACAAATGCTTAAGTCTTTTCTGCATTCCTCCCATCTTATCATTTAAAATGTTGGTAATGCTTTACATACTGTGGTTTTTGTACAGGTTCAGTCAGAGTTATAAGTGTGCCCTTGGCGCAGATAGTGTACTCTGCACCTGAGAGGTGTGAATTTACTCATCCATACCTCCCATCTCCTCCCAGATTGATTTTCATTGAGATTTTCTTTCCTGTGTGTACTGAAGTATTGATCAATTAGTTTAAACTTGATATTGAGTACATGAGTTTTTTTCTTGATTCTTGTGATGTTTTACTTAGAAGAATGGTTTCTAGTTCCATCCAGGTTGTCACAAAAGATGCCAGATTGCCAGTTTTAAAGGCTGAGTAGTATTCTGTGGCATGCATATACATTTTATTAATCCATTGATGTATTGGTGGGCACTTGGTTGTTTCCACTTCTTTGCAACTGTGCATTGTGCTGCTATAAACATTCAAGTGCAGATGTCTTTTCTATAAAACCTTTTTTCCTTTGGGTATATACCCAGCAGTGGGATTGCTGGATCAAATGGTAGATCCAAGTTCTTTGAAGTATCTCTGTACAATTTTCCTTGCAGGTTGCACTAGTTTGCAGTCCCACCAACAGTGTGTAAGAGTTCCTTTCTCTCTGCTCATGACAACATCTGTTGCTGTGGGACTTTTTAATATAACCTGTTCTCATGGGTGGTAGGTGCTGTCTTATTATGGTCTCGATTTGCCTTTACAACAATTAAAGAAATTGAGCACTTTATCATCAATTTGATGGCCATTACTATATCTTCATTTGAAAAGTTTCTGTTCATGTCTTTTACCTATATCATGTGTACCCCCTAATATGTTTTGAACACCCCCTAGGTGTTTTGAAATGTTTATAGCTTATTCGAAGGTTTTTCACTGAAAAAATGTGCCACGTGCTAAAAGTCATACTTTAATACTTTTTAAAAAGTGGAGAATTTCAGAGGGGTTTGAACCTTTTTGTGAAAAAATATATAAATACCTTACCTTCTCATTAGTTTACAACTGAGTTTAAGAAAAATGGAAAATTATTGATTGGGTTATAACAGAAATGTATGACTAATAGGTGGGTTATAATCAGACCTTAGGATCACTGTATTTAACCAAGAAACTAAGATTTAAAAAAAATGATATATTATTCATAATATTAGTGACAGAAAAAGATTGTGCTGATAATAAAGAAAATAAAAAAATTAAATACTATTTATTTTGTCTTTAGCTCTTTCATCTCTTGAAATATATGATTGCTAACAGTTTCATAATGGAAATACACATATATACATGTTAATTCATTCATTAACATGGAATTTATTTAAAAGTGTTTCACATATATTGGGAGCATGCATGCTAAAATT
>CAUYRH010049255.1:0-17058 GCA_963574655.1 Perodicticus potto | reverse complement strand
TAGCTTCATAGTAGGGCTGTATACATTGGATACTTTTTCTTCCATTCTTGAGATACTTTGCTAAGAAGAATGTGTTCCAGCTCCATCCATGTAAATATGAAAGAGGTAAAGTCACCATCTTTCTTTAAGGCTGCATAATATGCCATGGTGTACATGTGCCACAATTTATTAATCCATTCATGGATTCATGGGCACTTGGGCTTCTTCCAAGACTTAGCAATTATGAATTGGGCTGCAATAAACAATCTGGTACAGATATCTTTGTTGTAATGTGATTTTTGGTCTTCTGGGTATATGCCAAGTAAAGGAATTATAGGATCAAATGGCAGGTCTATTTTTAGATCTCTGAGTATTCTCCAAACATCTTTCCGAAAGGAACGTATTAGTTTGCATTCCCACCAGCAATGTAGAAGTGTTCCCTTTTCTCCACATTCACACCAACATCTCCAGTTTTGGAATTTTGTTATATGGGCTAATCTTACTGGAGTTAGATGACATCTCAAGGTACTTTTGATTTTCATTTCTCTGATGATTAAGGATAGTGAGCATTATTTTATGTGTCTGAAGGCTGTGTGCCTGTCTTCTATAGAGAAGTTTCTCTTCAGATCCTTTGCCCATCCTGAGATGTGATCACTTGCTCTTTTCTTGCTAATACATTTGAGTTCTCTGTGTACTCTGGTAAGCCTTTGTCAGAGGCATAACCTGCAAATATTTTCTCCCATTCTGAGGTCTGTCTGCTTGCTATACTTACTGTGTTCTTGGCCGTGGAGAAGCTTTTTAGTTTCATCAAGTCCCAGTAGTGTATTTTTGATACTGCTTCAAGTGCCTGGGGGGTCCTCCACATAAAGTATTTGCCCAGGCCAATTCTTTCAAGAGTTTTCCCTGCACTTTATTCTAGCATTTTTATTGTTTCATGTCTTAAGTTTAAATTTTTAATTCAGTGTGAGTCTATCTTCATTAGTGGTGAAAGGTGTGGGTTCAATTTCAGTCTTCAACGGGTTGCCAGTCAGATCTCCCAGCACCATTTGTTAAAGACATCTGCCTCTCTGTTTTTGTGCCAGTACCATGCTGTTTTGATCACTAGTGATTTATGGTAGTATCAGGTCTGGTAGCGTGATTCCTCCTGCTTTGTTTTTATTTCTAAGTAATGTCTTGGCTATTCGAGGTTTTTTCCTGATTCCATATAAAATGAAGTATTATTTTTTGAGGTCTTTAAAATATGACAATGGAACTTTAATAGGAATTGCATTAAAATTGTATCTTGCTTTGGTAGTATGGACATTTTAACAATGTTGATTCTTCCCAACCATGGGCATGGTATGTTTTTCCATTTGTTGACATGTTCAGCGATTTCTTTTCTTAGAGTTTCATAGCTCTCTTTATAGAGATCTTTCACATCCTTTTTTAGGTAGACTCCCAAACATTTCATCTTCTTTGTCACTACTGTGAAAGGAATAGAGTCTTTGACTGTTTTTTCGGCTTGGTTGTTATTAGTCTATATAAAGCTACTGATTTATGAGTGTTGATTTTGTAGCCTGATACACTGCTGTATTCCTTGATCACTTCTAAAAGTTTTATGGTCGAATCCCTGGTGTTTTCCAGATATACAATCATATCATCTGTGAAGAGCAAAAGTTTAATGTCTTTTGACCCTATGTGGATACCTTGATCGCCTTTTCTTCCCTAATTGCAATGGCTAAAACTTCCATTACGTTGTTAAAGAGCAATGGAGACAATGGGCAACCTTCCCTGGTTCCTGATCTAAGTGGGAATGGTTTCAATTTAACTCCATTCAATATGATATTGGCTGTGGGTTTGCTGTCGATGGCCTCTATCAGTTTAAGAAATGTCCCTTCAGTACCAATTTTCTTTAGTGTTCTGATCATGAAGGAATGCTGGATATTATCAAAAGCTTTTTCTGCATCAATTGAGAGAATCATATGGTCTTTATTTTTTAATTTGTTTATGTGTTGGATTACATTTATAGATTTACGTATATTGAACCAGCCTTGTGATCCTGGGTTAAAGCCCACTTGGTCATGGTGTATAATTTGTTTGATGTGTTTCTGGATTCTGTTTGCTAGGATTTTATTGAATATTTTTGCATCAATATTCTTTAGTGATATTGGTCTATAATTTTCTTTTCTTGTTGGGTCTCTCCCTGGTTTAGGGATCAAGGTGATGTTTGCTTCATAGAATGTGTTGAGTAATATTCCTTCTTTTTCTATATTTTGGAAAAGGTTGAGTAATATTGGTACTAGTTCTTCTTTAAAGGTTTGGTAGAATTCTGACGTGAAGCCATCTGTTCCTGGGCTTTTTTTTAGGGAGATTTTTGTATTGTTGATGCTATTTGAGAACTTGACACTGGCCTGTTGAACATTTCCACATCATTCTGGCTAAGTCTTGGAAGGTGGCGTGTTTCCAAGTAATGGTCAATTTCCTTCAGATTTTCATATTTTGGAGAGTAAAGTTTCTTGTAGTATTCATTAAGGATTTTTTGAATTTCTGAGGAGTCTGTTGTTATTTCATCTTTACCATTTCTGATTGATGAAATTAGAGATTTTACTCTTTTTTTCCTGGTTAAGTTAGCCAAAAGTTTATCTATTTTATTGACCTTTTCAAAAAACCAACTTTCTGATTTATTGATCTGTTGTATAATTCTTTTATTTTCAATTTCATTTAATTCTACTCTAATTTTGGTAATTTCTTTTCTTCTGCTTGGTTGGGGATTGGAATGTTCTTCCTTTTCCAGGTGTTTAAGTTGTCCCATTAAGTTGTTAACTTCCTCTCTTTATGTTCTCTTGAGGAATGCTTGTAGTGCTATAAATTTACCTCTAATGACTGCCTTTGCAGTATCCCAGAGGTTCTGATAATTTGTGTCTTCATTGTCATTTTGTTCCAAAAATTTGGAAATTTCCTGCTTAATCTCATTATTGACCCATCTGTCCTTCAGCATGAAGTAAGAAAGAATTTTATAGCAATAAATTTCTGTGTCAAAAATTAGAAAAATTAAATAAAACCCTAGTGATCCACTCCAAATAACTAGAAAAGCAAGAATAAAACACACTTTAAATTGGAGAAAGGAAATTAATACTAAAGATCAGAGCAGAAATAAACAGATTAGAGACAAATGATCAACAGAATGAAAAGATGACTTTTAAGGAGATAAACAAAATTGGCACCCCATTAACTACCCAAACTAAGAAAAAAGAAAGATAGAAGACCTAACCAAATAAATAAACTAAAAAATGAAGGAGGCATTACAACTAATACCACAGAAATATAAATTATCATTAGAAACCATCATAAACAACTAAACAAAAACACCTTGGGAAAATTAGGGGAAATGAGTAAATTCCTGTCCATATATAACCTACCAAGGTTAAACTTGGGAGAAATAGAAAACATGATCAGACCTACAATGAGTAACAAGATTGACTCTGTAATAAAAAGTTGCCCAACAAAGAAAAGCTCAGGACAAATGGCTTTACTGCTGAATTTCACCGAACTTAAAAAAAAAGAAATAATACCAATTCTTATCAAACTTTTCCCCAAAATTGAAGAGGTGGGGAATTTTTCTAACTTATTCTATGAATTAGAGGCCAACATTACTCTGATTCCAAAACCAGACAAGGATACACGAAAAAAGATAATTACAGGTCAATATCACTGATAAATATAGATGCAAAAATTCTCAACAAAATATTAGCAAACCAAATCCCATAACACATTGAAAAAACAATATAGTATCAGAGTTATTCACCAATAATGATCAAGCTGAGAAGCAAGTCAAGAACTCAGTGTAATTTATAATAGCTAAAAAAACACATAGAAATATTATTAACTAAAGGGGTGAAATATCTCTATAAGGAGTGCTATAAAATATTCATGAAATAAATTATAGTAGACAAATAAATGGAAAACATCCAGTGCTCATGGATTGGTAGAATCAGTATCATTAAAATGTCCATACTGCCCAGAGTGGTTTACAGATTCAATGCAATTATCATCAAAACACCAATGACTTATTTTACAGATCTAGAAAAAATAATTCTAAGCTTCATCTGGAATCAAAAATAGCCTGAATATCCAAAGCAACCCTAGGCAAAAAGAACAAATCTGAAAGCATCATGTAATCTGATTTCAAATTATCATACAAGTTACTAGCAAACTAGACAGCATGGCATTGGCATAAAGGTAGACCCACAGGTCAATAGAAGGGAATAAAGAACCCAGATATAAAGCCAAGAACCCATAACTGATCAATCTTTGACAAAGTACACAAAAACATTCACTGAGGAAGGATACCAATAATTGGTACTAGAAAAATTGGATAACCATATGCAGAAGATGAAACAGAACCCCTATCTCTTGCCAAGTACAAAAATTAATTTGAGATAAAGGACTTAAATGTAAAACCTGAAAACACAAAATTTTAGAAGAAAACCTGGGAAAAATTCTTCTGGACATTGGCTTAGGCAAGGAATTCTTGGCTAAGATCCTGAAAGCAAATTTAACAAAATCAAAAACTATTACATGAGACCTAAATAAACTGAGAACCTTCTGCACAGCAAAAGAAATAAGCAACAGAGTAAATGGACTACAGACAGATGAGAAAATGTGTAAACTATACATCTGACAAAGGACTAATATTCAGAATATACAAGCAATTCAAACAAATCAAGAAAAGTCAAATAATCAAGTAGGCAAACAATATGAACAGACATTTTTCAAGAGAAGAGACAGAAATAGCAAAAACATATGGAAAAAATACTCATGACTAATTATCAGAGAATTGCAAATTAAAACACAATGAGATACCACCTTTCCTCTGTCAGAATTGACATTAATTAGAAAGTAAAAAACCGATAGATTTTGGCACAGATGTGGTGTAAAGAGAACTCTTATACACTGTTGGTAGGACTGTAAGTTAGTACGTCCTTTATAGAAAGCAGAACAGAGATCAAAGAACTAAAAGTAGATCTACTATTAAATCCAGCATTCCCATTACTGGGTATCTACCCAAAGGAAGTAAGTCATTATATAAAAGACACATGAACTTGTATGTTTATTGCAGTACAATACAGAGTTGCAAAAATATGGAATCAACCTAAGTGCTCATCAACTGATAAATGGATAAAGAAAATGTGGCTTAGTACTCAGTCATAAAAAAGATGAAATAATGTCCTTCACAGAAATTTGGATGGACCTCAAGGCCATTACCATAAATGAAGTAATGTAGGAATGGAAAATCAAATACCACATGTTATCACTTATACGTGGGAGCTAACCTACAAGTATTAATATTCGAAGTGATACAGAATGGTACAATGGACATCGGAGACTCAGAAGAGGCGAGGGATGAGAGGTAAGGGAGAAAAAAAAACTACCTATCAGATACAATTTACATAACTTGGTTGACAGGTACCCTAAAACCCCAGACATGCCTGGTACACAATTCACAGATGTAACTAACAAGCACTTACGCACTAAATCCATCAAAAATAAAATAAACATGAGACAGGGAACAATTAGATAATACATCATGATCAACCGATACTTTTCTCATGGATGCAAATTAATAAACACGGCACATCACATCAACAGAATGAAGGACAAAAACTGTATAATCATCTAATTACATGCATTAATAAGCATTTAATAAAATAAAACATCCCTTCATGTTCAAAACTATAAACAAATTAGGAACTGAAAGAATATACTTAAAAACAGGAAAGGCTATAGCTTAAAAAATCATAGCTAAATCATACTAAGTGTAGAAAAGCTTAAAGCCTTTTTATCTCTAAGGACTGGAACAAGGCAAGGGTGGCATTTTCACCACCTTTATTCAACATAGTACTGGATGTACTAGCCCGAATAATTAGGCCAGAGAAAGAAATAAAGGACATCCAAATTGAAAAAGGAATAAGTCAAATTGTCCATCTTTGTGGATGACCCGATTTTAATTATAGAAAAATCTGAAGATTCTACCAAAAATCTTCTAGGAATGATGAACAAAGTCAGTAAAGTTTCAAGATACAAACTAACAATAGTTATATATTTCTATAAATCAATAATGAAGTAGCTGAAAAGAAATCAAGGAAGCAATCTTGTTTACAATAGCTACCAAAACAAACAAACAAAAAAAAAACAAAAAAAACCCTAGGTGTAAATATAACCAAAAAGATGAAAGATATCTACAATGAAAACTACAAAACAATGAAAAGAGTTGAAAAGGACACACACAAATATAGAAAGACATTAGAAGAATTAATATTGTCAAAATGGTGATACTACCTAAAACAATCTACATATTCAATGAAATACCAAAATAACAATGACATCCTTCATAAAAATAGAAAAAAATAATTCTAAAATTCATGTGGAGCAACAAAAGACCCTAAATAGCCAAAGTAATACAGAGAGGGGCAAAAAAGAAATGGAGGCATCAGATTACCTTATTTCAATATAAACTATGAAGTTATAATATCAAAAACAGTATGGTATTTATATAAAAAGCAGACACACGACCATGTATTTACAGCTAAATGATTTTTGACAATTGTGTAAAAAACATACACTGGGAAAGAAATGTTTGCAAACTATTCATCCAGCAGGGGACTGATACCCAGAATGTATAATGAACTCAACTCAACAGCAAAACAACAACACAAACAATAAAAACTGATTACCCTTTTCAACAAATACTGAAAGAATATGCTGAAGAATAAAACTAAACCCCTATCTCTCACATTATACAAATATCAACTCAAAATGAATTAAAGATTTAAATTTAAGACTCAAAACTATAAGACTATAGGAAGAAAACATAGGAAAAATGCTTCAGAGCATCTGTGTAGGCAAAGGCTTTATGGGGAAGATGCCAAAAATAGGCAACAAACCCCCCAAATAGGCCAGGTACAGTGGCCCATGCCTGTAATCCTACCACTCCAGGAGGCTGAGGTAGGCAGATTGCTTGAATTCAGGAGTTGGAGACCAGCCTGAGCAAAAGCAAGACCCTATCTCTATTAAAATAGAGAAGAAAATTCTTCTCTACGGGCCTCGTGGTAGGTGCTTGTAGTTCCAGCTACTTGTGAGGCTGAGGCAGGAGGATCAACTGAGCCCAGGAGTTTGAGGTTGCTGTGAGCTAAGCTGATGCCATGGAACTAGAACCTGAGTGACATAGAGTCTATCTCCAAATAAAAACAAACACAAAAATGGGCAAATGGGACTACATTAATCCAAAAAACTTTTGCACAGCAAAAGAAGAGTAAATAGAGTGAAGAGACAGTTTGTAGAATGGAAAGAAATATTTGCAAACTATTCATCCAGCAGGGGAATGATATCCAGAATGTATAATGAACTCGACTCAACAGCAAAACAACAACACAAACAATAAAAACTGATTAAAAAGTATTCAAAAGACATTAATAGAGGTCTCTCAAAAGAAGACATACAAATAGCCAATAAATATATGAACCTACACAGCATCACTACTCAGAAATCAAACCCAAACCATAATGAGACATCTGCTTACCTGAGTTGGAATGTTATCATTGAAAAGACAGTAAGAAATGCTGGTGAGGATGTGAAGAGAAGGGAACTCTCATACACTGCTGGTGGGAATATAAGCTAGTACAGCCATTGTGGAAAATAGTATGGAGGTTTCATAAAGAACTACAATAGACCTGCCCTACGACTCGGCAACTGCACTTCTGGGCTATTTATCCAAAGGAAAGGGACTGAGTGTATTGAAGAGACAGTTGTATGGCAGTGTTTATTGCAGTGCTAGTCCCAATAGCGAAGGTATAGAATCAAACGTAAATGTCCATCAATAGATGAATGTAGAAAGAAAATGTGGTACATATACACAATAAAGTGTCATACTCTTTAGCCATAAAGAAGCATGAAATCCTGTCTTTGAAAAATACAGATAAGTCTTAGGAATATTATATTAAGAGAAAAATCAAACACAGAAAGATAAATATAACAAGTTTTTCCTCACATGTGGGAGCAAAATTAAAAAGAAAAAGAGAAAAAAACCGAGTTCATAGAAATAGAGAGTAGAATAGTTATTTAGAGGCAGGGGAAGGTAGGGAGAAGGGCAGGGTAGGGAGAGGTTGGTTAATGCATAGGAAATCACACTTAGATGGGCGGAATAAGGTCTAGTTCTGTAGGGTGATTGGTTAACAACAATTTAGTGTAAATTTTCAAAAAGCTGAAAGAATGTTCACACTACAAAGAAATAATAAGTGTTCAAGGTGATGAATGTGCTAACTACCCTGATTTGGTCATCGATCCTTGTATACTTGCATCAAAATATCACTCTGTGTCTCATAACTTCGTACAATCTTTACATGTCAACTAAAAATAAAAGAAAAATAAAGTCTCAAAACGATTAAAATGATTTTGCAATACAACAATGTATAAAAGCTGTAAGAGTTAGAGGTCATGTTGGGACATGACCCAATGACAAAAATCATGAAAATATGCTCCATCTCAGCAGTAATCACGGAAATATGAATTAAAGCAACAAGTTATTGTTACTCATCTAGTTGATTGGCATTGATTGGCATTAATTATAAAGTCTGCCAAGAGACTTGTGATGAGAATATAGAGCAACTGCTGCTAAGAGGATATGTTGTATAATCAATTTGAAAGGTAATTTTCTACTTAATAAGTTTGGGAATGTGAAACCTCTATAACTAACCAATTCCTTTTCTGGGATATACTGTAGAAGAACTCACCAGATGTGGACAGGAGGTATAAGAATGTTCTTTGTTTAGAATATCAAAATGGCAGATGACTGTAACTGTAGCACAGATAAAAAATAAGTTGTAGTGTATTTATCAATATAACAGGGGACAGTATTTAAAACAAATTAACTGGAGCTATGAAGATTGCCATAATGTCAAGCAATAAAGATGGCTACTGGATTCTGCATATTCTCTGGAATTATATATACAGATATGTGAGTGTTTACATGTGAAAAGCACCTGGTTTTCTAAGTATATATATAATAAAAGCACAAAAATATGCTAAGAGATGATAAATCTCTAAATGAAGATAGTGGCTATTTCTAGAGAGGTGGAAGAAAAGGAAGTATGAACCAGTAGTAGTGCACTATAACTTCTGACTTTATCTGTAATTTCTTATGTCTTTAAAAAGGATACTTACAAATAAATACTATAATAGTTTCAGGCTTAAAAGATCTTGCCAGTGAGTAGAAGGTAATGGTACAATATTTCCATACTTTTATTTACTTTGGAAGTGTGCCATAACTGTACAATGTAGGGGGAAAAACTAAGACAAAAAAATGCCACCATTGTGAGGAAATTACTTTGGTGATGAGCCTTTCTTTGTGTTCCAGGAGGTTATGGTGTATAATAACTCTAAGTGAATCCTAACGTTGATTAAAGTAGTTTTTCAAAAAGTAAAGTTTGACAGCTACTTGAAAGGTATGTCTATTTTAAAACATCTTCCCCTGGCCGCAGTGTCCAGGGTGTCATACTATATTTTGGTTATTATAGGTATCCTTGGAAAGAAAAGAACTTAAACTTGAAAAATTTAATGTTTCAATATGAAAAATAATATCGAGCAAGAGTGAGTTTATTATGTTATATTTAATTTCTGCCTAACAGTAATATATGTCTGAACAGTATTTCAATAGGAGATGGCTAAATTTAGGAAAGCAAGAGCAGAAAAATTTGTTAGATGTTTTATTAAAGGACTCTGTGAGAGACCTCAGTCCATCAGAGGAAAATTCTGTTTCCCAGTTTATCTCAGGTCAATCTCTCCAGCAGGAGTGAAGTCATAAAAAGCTTCGACAGTATAATTTATCTCCTATTTGAAGGGCAAGGCTAATGACTTCTTCCCATGGCTCATCTGCTCCTATGAGAGAGAGAATTGGGCCCAATATACAGTTAGAGAAGGTTAACAGTTTTATATGTCATCTCTCACTTTTGTGATTACTCATTCAACCTGTATTTTGTAGAAAAAAATGATTCTACCTTTAAAAGCTAGATCTTTCTAGTGGCCCTATAGACTTTTTCACTTGCTGTGACTAGAATTGAGTTATTATTTTTGAGCAAGAGAGTCGCAGTAAAAGAATATGACATGGTCACTTGCTTTTACTTTTCTCACAGTGATTGAAGTTTCTAGAATCAACTTTTGTCTCACAAATAGTGGGGACTTTTCTGTTAATAATTTCTATTTCCACTTGAGATTTATATCATTTTTCTTGAATGACTCAAGGAAGGAAATGCTCTTCCTTTTTTATTTTAGTCTCTAGAAAATCTTCAGATAGATGGGCCTAGACTGATAGTCTGTTTGCCTTTATTTAGTGTCACATAGTAACAATTTGGGAAGTTTATTGTACTCTATATGGTAGAGGTGAGGAATTTTTTTTTTTTTTTTTAAGAAAATGCTGCTTTTCTATAATACAAGATAAGGCTTGGCCTATTATTGGTGTGGCTATTCTATAAGCCAAATCTTCTGCCCCAAACATAGATGTGTTAAAAGCTTTATAAAACAAAGTTTAATCAGTGATGTGCTTGAGCCCTTTTTTTTTTTTTTTTGAGACAGAGCCTCAAGCTGTCACCCTGGATAGAGTGCCGTGGCATCACAGCTCATAGTAACCTCCAATTCCTGGGCTCAAGCAAGTCTCTTGCCTCTGCCTTCCAAGTAGCTGGGACTACAGGTGCCCACCACAATGCCCGCCATTTTTTGGTTGCAGCCGACATTGTTGTTTGGGGGGTCCGGGCTGGATTCGAACCCGCCAGCTTAGGTGTACATGGCTGGCGCCTTAGCCCATTGAGCCACAGGCACTGAGCCAGCTTGAGCCCTCTTATACCATCACAGCATGTCTTCTTAGCTCCATGGTCAGTGATATATATATTAAACATTATAGTTTAAAAATCAACCAAAACTACATTCAGGCCTTTTAACATTCACTGGGGATGCAGGTTATTAAATAGGTACTTGTCGTCAGTATTACCATGACCATCACTGGCCATCCATTATTAGAATGGTCTTTCATGGCAGCAAATGGATCCTTCAAAAATTTAATCATCAATAAAAATTTATAACACCAAATTTATAACACCAAAGCCATATTTTCTTGATACTCTCCTCCTAGTTCTTTTGGACCTATACAAACTTCGTTTTTTAAAGGATTATAACGTAGGATAATTTTCGTGGTTCCCATTTAAAATATGTAGCTTAGTTCCCCAGTGTAGCTTAAATTTTGTTTTTTTCACCTTATGGGTTAGGAACATATGGAAGGGGTGAGACAAGGGTCTCTATACATGAAGAATTAAACTTTGTTATGGGAGCAACTTATCCCAGAGGTAAAGAGAGTCAATTCACTTTTGTTGTTTTTAAGAACAGTGGTCAAGATTGAGGGATTAATTAGTTCTTAGCATCGCATGGTATACATCATTGTGGTTTGTCTTTCCACGAACCTTTTAAAGATCAATTTTGACTACTTAGGGACATGTAGTAAAATAGAACTGCTATGTAATAATAATTAGCTGCATTTAAGATTGTAGAAAAAAACCATTAGTGATATTGAGACTAGCAGCTTTTTGTATAATTGAAGACAAGTCATCTGCCAACTCTGTTTAAAGATGATACTCAGACAGTGTTAGCAGTGTCAGGCAAGCGTGCTCCATGGAAACCAGGGGGATCCTCAATCAGAGACCCACCACCTCAATTCAGGCAGTATGTACCCACAGCACCACGTCTTTGGCAGGCAGTGGTACTTTAATTACTGTAGGTCTTGGCCTCAGGAGTAAGTAATCAGATTCGCTCAAGAACTGAAGTGGGAGGATGGTAAGGGAACATTTATGCAAACTAGATGTGAGTTGTCTCCTGGTGACTCCCAAACTTGAGGGCGTCCTCTACTTTAAGAGGAACTTGAGTGAGGCTGAAGTTCTACTAGTTTAGAAAAGCATACAAGTGAAGATACGTTATTTCCAATTTTGCTACTATTTTGACTTTCAGCCTCTGTGATCACAAAAGAATGGGTTGCACATATATAATACAAAAAAACATTATAGGACCCTGAAGTTTATTCACTGAGGAGGGGAACCTTGCCTATCATGAAGTCCTGATGGGGCTAGATGCTTATATATGAATAATAAGTTTTCACTAGGCCTCACTGTTTATGTAAGTCCTTAATAATTTTGTATTACTCTCAGATTTTGATATACTTGATTCAAATGTCCCATGCCAGATAACTCTAATAGAAGAATGATATATAATAAGCAAAATTACAAAGTGGATTTAGTCCCTGCCCTTTACTGCCTTTTACTCTAAAATAAATTTGTTAGCTATGTTCTATCCATGTGTTCCTATGCAATGTCTTAATGCTTTCAGGGAGCACCAGGACCTTAAGGGAATATTTCATATATATTTATATACATAGGTGTATGTATTTATATAAAAAATATTGGGTGAAAAGCAACTGCATCTGCTTGTGGCTGCTGAGGAGGACTAGCCAACATCCAGAGACTGTGAGAGGGCCACTCGGAATAGCTTGCTGAAGTGTACTATCACCCACCAGGTCATCCAACCAAACATCTAGCAGTGGGTTTAGTTTTTTTTCATGCCTTCCCCCAAATACTTATAAAGTAGTCTTGTCAATTCTGAATTATTAAAATTGCCAGCTTCTTGTTCCTCTCTATCAGCATCACCACCCTAGTTTAAACATCTGCACCTCTCTCCTGAGCTGTGCCATTAGCTCCTTTGCTGCGTTTCCCACCTCCAGTCTTGCTGCTCCTGATCTATCCGTCCACAGTGCTGTCAAACCTTATTCCCTTTCTCAGACTTCTTCAATGGATCCTCCTTGGCCCTTATCTCCCTTAATTTCTTTCTTATCTTCTTTACTCCTGGAATAAACACTTATTTACAGTGCACTGTTCCCATAATTTTTTTTCTTCCTTTCATCTTTGCTAGATTTTGAATTCCTTTCCTTTGCCCTTTTGTTACACAGTTATACTTTTCTCAAGGCTCTATGCTGCCTCCATTTTTCTATGTACATACTCATTGTAATATTATTCTACTGACATTGTTGGCTAACATGTTTTTGTTTTCCATGAACCTATAAGCTCCTGGAGAAATAAGAAATACTCTTTATCTACATGTTGCTCATATATGAAACAAGCCCATATTTTCAACTTTAAATGAGATGAAACTAGAATTTATCTTGTGGGTACTTTAAAGATTAAATGGATAAAAACAAAGGAAGTTCTTAAAATGCTGCATATACTCATAATGGGAAGGATCAATATTATAAAGATGCATGTTGTTTCAAATTTATTTTGGAATCAAAGTATAATTGAAATGCTAAAATGATTTTCATGTAATTTAAATAAGCTGAAACTACAATTCATATGAAGATGAAGTTCTAGGAATCACCAAGACTTTTGGAAGAGTAATAACAAAAGACTCACTCCAGGTAATCTGTACTGAGAAAAGGTGTAGTAATTAAATTCAAGTGTTGTGCACAGACATATAGATCACTAGAGTAGAATGATCAAATAGATTTGTCAACATGAAATATAATAGAGGTGTCATTACACACCAGTGGAGAACTGATGGACAATTCATTAGATGGTCCTGGCTGTGACAACTATAATACACACACACACACACACACACACAGAGTAAATGTAGTCATGTGTCACTTCTGGGCAGGGATAAATTCTGAGAAATGCATCCTTAGGCAATTTCATTGTTGAACATCAGGGTGTGCACTTTACACCAACCTAAATGATATAGCCTACTACACACCTAGGGTGTATGGTATAACCTGGTTCCCCTAGGCTGCAAACCTGCTCAGCAAGGTATTGTAATGAATACTATAGACAGTTGTAACACAGTAGTAAGTATTTGTGTATCTAAACATATCTAACATAGGAAAGATGGTATGAATGATAAAAAAGGGTACACCTTTATGTGGCACTTGACATTAATGGAGCTTGGGCTGGTAGTTGCTCTGGGTGACTAGGGGAGTGAGTGGTGAGTTAGTGTGAAGGGCTAGGACATGACTGTACACTACTCTAGGCTTTAAAAACATTGCATACTTGAGTTACACTAGATTTATAAAAAATAAGTTTCTTTCTTTGAGAATAAGTTAATCATTTTACTTTATAAACTAAATTTTTTTTTTTAACTTTTTGGCTCCTTTGTTAACAACAGCTTAAAACACTAACACAATGTATAGCTGTACAAAAATATTTTCTTTTTTATATTTTTATATTTTTGTTCTATAAACCTTTTTATATTTAAACAATTTTTAATTTTTCATAATTTTACCTTTTAAACACCAATACACAACACAGGAGCCTGGGCCTGCACAGGGTACGGATCAATATCATTGTCTTCTGTCTCCCCATGTTGTCCAACTAGAAAGTATTCATGGGTGTTAACACACACAGGACCTGTCATCTCCTGTGATAACAATGCCTCCTTCTGGAGGACCCCCTGAAGGACCTGCCTGAGGCTGTTCTACGTTTACCTTTTTGTAATAAGTAGAAGAAGTACACTCTAAAGCAGTGTCTTACAACCTTTTTAATCTCACAACATAGCTGAATCTATAGTTAAACTTTTGTGGCACACATGAATTATGTCAATAAAAAAAGAGTTAAAAAAAGGATATACTTACTGTGCTTTGAACTTCTTTTGCAAATAATGTAATTAATAATCTTTAAAAAATATTTAGGCAGAGTAAAATCTCTAATTTCATCAATCAGAAATGGTAAAGATGAAATAACAGACTGCTCAGAAATTAAAAAAATCCTTAATGAATATTACAAGAAACTTTATTCTCAGAAATATGAAAATCTGAAGAAAATTGACCAATGCTTGGAAGCACACCACTTTCCAAGACTTAGCCAGAATTATGTGAAAATGTTGAATAGACCTATATCAAGTTCTAAAATAGCATCAACTATACAAAATCTCCCTAAAAAGAAAAGCCCAGGGCTAGATGGCTTCACGTCAGAATTCTACCAAACCTTTAAAGAAGAACTAGTACCTATATTACTCAACCTTTTCCAAAATATAGAACAAGAAGGAATACAACCCAACACATTCTATGAAGCAAACATCACCTTGATCTCCAAACCAGGAAAAGACCCAACAAGAAAAGAAAATTATAGGCCAATATCACTAATGAATATTGACGCAAAAATATTCAACAAGATCCTAACAAACAGAATCCAGCAACACATCAAACAAATTATACACCAAGTGGATTTATCCCAGGGTCTTGAGGCTGGTTCAATATAAGTAAATCTTATAAATATAATTCAGCACATAAACAAATCAAAAAACAAAGACCATATGATTCTCTCAATTGATGCAGAAAAAGCTTTTGATAATATCTAGCATCCCTTCATGATCAGAACACTTAAGAAAATTGGCATAGAAGAGACATTTCTTAAACTGATAGAGGCCATCTACAGCAAACCCACAGCCAATATCGTATTGAATGGAGTTAAATTGAAATCATTTCCACTCAGATCAGGAACCAGGCAAGGTTGCCAGTTGTCTCCACTGCTCTTTAACACTGTAATGGAAGTTTCAGCCATTGCAATTAGCGAAGAAAAGGTGATCAAGTGTAACCATATAGGGTCAGAAGAAAGCAAACATTCACTCTTTGCAGATGATAAGATTGGATACCTGGAAAACACCAGGGATTCTACTACAAAACTTTCAGAAATGATCAAGGAATACAGCAATGTCTCAGGTTACAAAATCAACACTCATAAATCTGTAGCCTTTATAAATACCAACAATAGCCAAGCTGAAGAAACAGTCAAGGACTCTATCCCATTCACAGTAGTGCCAAAGAAGATGAAATATTTGGGAGTTTACCTAACAAAGGACGTGAAAGATCTCTATAAAGAGAACTATGAAACGCTACAAAAAGGAGTAGCTGAAGACGTTAACAAATGGAAAAATCTACCATGCTCATGGCTGGGAAGAATCAACATTGTTAAAATGTCTATACTACCCAAAGCAATATACAATTTTAATGCAATCCCTATTAAAGCTCCATTGTGATACTTTAAAGATCTCGAAAAAATAATACATTGTTTTATATGGAATCAGAAAAAAATCTGAAATAGCGAAGACATTACTCAGAAATAAAAACAAAGCAAGAGGAATTACACTACCAGATCTCAGAGTATACTACAAATTGATAGTGATCAAAACCGTGTGGTACTGGCATAAAAACAGAGAGGTAGATATATGGAACAGAATAGAGAACCAAGAAATGAACCCAGCTACCTACCATTATTTGATCTTCAACAAGCCAATTAAAAACATTTAGTGGGGAAAATATTCCCTATTTAACATGTGGTTGGCAACCTGTAGAAGAGTGAAAGTAGACCCACACCTTTCACCATTAACTAAGAAAGACTCTCACTGGGTTAAAGATTTAAACTTAAGATATGAAACTATCAAAATACTAGAAGAAAGTGCAGGGAAAACTCTTGAAGGAATTGGCCTGGGTGAATATTTTCTGAGGAGGACCCCCCCCTCCCGCAATTGAAGCAACATCAAAAATACACTACTGGGATCTGATCAAACTAAAAAGCTTCTGCACAGTCAAGAACACAGTAAATAAAGCAAGCAGACAGCCCTCAGAATGGGAGAAAATATTTGCAGGTTATGCCTCTGACAAAAACAAAGGTTTAATAACCAGAATACACAGAGAACTCAAACATATTAGCAATAAAAGAACAAGTGATCCCATCTTAGGGTGGGCAAGGGACTTGAAGAGAAACTTCTCTGAAGAAGATAGGCTCATGGCCTACAGACACATAAAAAATGCTCACCATCCTTAATCATCAGAGAAATGAAAATCAAAACTACTTTGAGATATCACCTAACTCCAGTAAGATTTTAGCCCACATGACAAAATCCCAAAACCAGAGATGTTGGCATGGATATGGAGAAAAGGGAACACTTCTACACTGCTGGTGGGAATGCACACTAATACGTTCCTTTGGAAAGATGTTTGGAGAATATTTGGAGATCTAAAAA
>CAUYRH010049252.1:0-29172 GCA_963574655.1 Perodicticus potto | reverse complement strand
GATCCTATAATTCCTTTACTAGGTATATATCCAGAAGACCAAAAATCACATCACAATAAAGATATCTGTACCAGAATGTTTATTGCAGCCCAATTCATAATTGCTAAGTCGTGGAAGAAGCCCAAGTGCCCTTCGACCCATGAATGGATTAATAAATTGTGGTACATGTATACCATGGAATACTATGCAGCCTTAAAGAAAGATGGAGACTTTACTTCTTTCATGTTTATGTGGATGGAGCTGGAACATATTCTTCTTAGCAAAGTATCTCAAGAATGGAAGAAAAAGTATCCAATGTACTCAGCCCTACTATGAAGCTAATTTAAAGGTCTCATATGAAGGCTATAACCCAACTATAACACAATAATATGGGAAGGGAGGGAAGGAAGGAGGTTGGGGTGGAGGGAGGGTAATGGGTGGGACCACACCTATGGTGCATCTTAGAAGGGTACAGGCAAAGCTTACTAAATGCAGAATACAAATGTCTTCATACAATAATAAGAAAATTCCACGAAGGGTAAGTTAAACAGTTTGATGAAAACATTTCAGATTGTATATGAAGCCAGCACATTGTACCCCTTGATTGCACTAATGTACGCAGCTATGATTTAATTTAAAAAAAGCAATAAAAAAAACGAAAATATTTCAGATTGTATATGAAGTCAGCACATTGTGCCCCATGATTGCACCAATGTACACAATTATGATTTAATAATAATAATAATTAAAAAAGAATGACAGTCGAGCAGAAAGGCTGATGAAATGGGCTTTGGATCATGACTGTCCTGGGCTCCAGGCTCTACTCACTTACAGGATGGCCTTAGGGAAGCTTCCCAGTCTTCCTGAGACTCAGTTCCCCCATCTGTAAATAGGAGGAAGGTAAAATCTATAACACAGGGCTTTGTGAGGATTAAACCCAACATGAGCCAGAAGAGCTGAGGATGAGATGTTGAGGGTGGTACAGGTGAAGTGAAGTATGTGGGATTACGTTAAAATGGTTTCCATTGACAATAAAATCATGACAGACAATTATATGCTAATTATTTTCCTTCACTTACCATATTAACCCAAGTTATGTTCTAGTGTGTATGCAATTTGAATTCACCGCATCATTATGTGTTCCTCAAAACAGAAGTCACATCTTTTCATTTTCCAGTATGCCTGGTTTGTGGGCACTGGAAAAGTACGTGAAAGTCAATGTTTCTTGAGCAGTGGAATTATATCACTTTCCTGACTCCGTCTATAATTGTTCAACTTCAAATTTTTACAGAGCAGTTTTTATAGCATGGCAGGGGGCTGTAAAGAAGAAGGAAAGAAAGTCTAGTGCGATACCCACCATGCTGTGATGATTACAGGACTGTCTTGACAATAGGTAGCCACTCACTACATGTGATTATTTGAATTTAAATATATTAAAAGTAAATATAGTTAAAGGCACAGTTCCTCGTACGAGCCACATTTCAAGCGCTCTACAGCCACATGTGGCGAGTGGCTGTCCCACGGATCTGAGCAGATAGAGAATATTTCCTTATTGAAGAGCATTCCTTTGGAGGGTGCTGCTCTAGAACTCTGCAGAAAGCTCCCAAAACTGGAGAAAGAAAACTTCCAAAGGCAGGGCCTTAAGGCCAAAAACTCCTTTTCTCAATATCAATTAATTTGAAAACTGTTAAATGCCAACTATGTACCATATAAATGGCTACTACTTATTAAGCACTTAGTATATGTGAGACATATTGCCTAGCACATTGTACACATCATTTATCTAATTCTCACACCCTGCACCCTACTACTGTCATAGTTATTACTACTAATAAATAACAATTATAACAATTATTGTAATTATTATTAATGCATTTTAGAAATGAGAAAACAGAGGCTCAGAGAGGTTGAATAACTTGCTAGAGAGCTCACAGCTTAGAAGTAGCAGAGCTGGGATTCAAACTCAGCACTTATCTGGTTCTGCCGTGTGCTAATCACTGTGCTCTACTGCCTTTCCCCGCATCATGCCTCTCTAAGGCACAGTTCAGGAACAGTCGCTACTCTCAAAGATTGTCAATCAAGTGTAGGAAATAAACGGATGGAAATGTACACAGCTAACTAATTACAGAACAAACTCTGTTAAAGATAAATGAAAGATGTAGTAAAAGGAAATACAGGCTGGATTGGAGATCGGAAAACCAGTAAAGAGGGTATTGTATCAGTCAGGCCATAATCAAGATAGGGTATAGGAGTTGAATAATAGAGGTGGTAGAAATATAAAAAAAAATAAGGAAAGAATACTTACCACAAAGTGACTGTTTGGACCTGGGGAGGAAGAAAAAGGGAAGTGTGGTTATCGTTTGTATGATGACCCTCCCCCTCTGTAGTGATTCAGTGATCCTTCCCTCCTGGTGTTTATGCCGTGGTGAGTCTCTCCCACATTTCAGGTGTTACCAGGAGGATACAGCAGAAATGGTGGTATGACTTCTAAGGCTGGGTCATAAAAGGCATTGCGGCTTCAATCTGCCCTTGGATCACTCACTCTATGAGAATCTAGCCAACATGGTGTGCAGCCACCCAAGAAGTCCTGTAGGGAAGCCGACATGGGAATGAACCTGTGGGACATAAGAGGCGCTTACTGTTGTTTTCAGCCACAAAGTTTTGGGGTGATTTACTATGCAGCAATACATAGCTAATAGAGGAGACATTAGATTACTTTTGATTTTAAGTTTAGGTGGAGGTAATTACCCACTTTCAGTCTTTTCAAAACATAACCCATACAAGTAAGTCACTTTGTGATACAATCTTATATGGACTTTCATTCAAGGAAACAACTCTCTGGAAACCGAAAAGTAGATAAGCATTACTTAAACCTTTACAACAGTCTTTCCTAAAAGTGCCATCGGGGAACTACCTTCAAAATTCTTAGCTGATTAAAAAAAAAAAAAAGCTCTTTTTCCATCTTATCCTCTATATTACCTTGATGCCAAATTAACCCCCCAAATCCATCTCTGAGGTCTTTGTAAAATCTATACTATAAACTCAAGTCAAGTAGGCTTTTCTTGTTTTCTTCTTTGAGTTCTATTATGTAGTTCTGTGTTAAATTCTGTCTTTTCAGTTTTCCCATTTTCTCATTATAGTCAGCCCTCTCCAGCCCCCTCCATATCCATGAGTTCTGCATTCATGGATTCAATAAACCTTCATCTGAAAATATTCAGGGTAGGGGGTGCAGGGGGGAATGTATTGCTGCATCTGTACTGAACGAGTACAGACCTTTTTTGTTGTCATTATTCCCTAAACAATATAGCACAACAATGATTTATGTAACATTTATATTGTCTTAACCTTGGGTATCTTTAGTAATCTAGAGGTGATTTGAAATCTATGGGAATATATGCATAGGTTATATGCAAATACTACACCATTTTATATAAGGCACTGTGGATTTCGATGTCAGAGAGGCTCCTGGGACCAACCCCTCATGGATGCCAAGGTATGATTGCATTTGTATCCTGCACAACAAAAGGGAACCCAGGAACCATTCTGAAAGCAAAGAATCCTTTTATTAGGAGGAGAGGAAGAAGAGAAATGAGAGCATCCATGTCACGACTACAAATAAGCAAAGAAAAATTCTCTGCAATTTTGGTTTTTCATCCTTATGCTCACCGAAGAAACCCATCCCTGGAGGAAACCTGGTTCAGGCCGGTCCACTGACTATCTGTGTGACACTGAAGATGTTGGACAGAATTTCTGGGTCTCAGTTTCTTCATTTGCAAAATAGTAATGTCTTCTTGCTGGCTTGTGAGAAGATTAAAGGAGGTGAGCACTTAAAACATTTTATGCGGTACCTACCACATTGGCTGTATTCGATAGCTATTAAAGTTATTTCATCTGAATTATTGAAAATACAGTGTCTTTAAATGTTACTCATAAATGATAACTCATTTCAGAAGCTGGTACTTAAGCATCCCTTCTGAAACATGCTTTTTTTGACTCTTTTGGTATGTTGACAGACAGAAGCCTTCTCCTTCTTCTTTTTGAGAGAGAGTCTCACTATGTCACCCTTGGTAGGGCGCTGTGGCCTCTCAGCTCACAACAACCTCAAACTCCTGGGCTTAAGTGATTCCCTTGCCTCAGCCTCCCAAGTAGCTGGGACTATAGGCGTCCGCCACAGTGCCCGGCTATTTTTTGTTGTTGTTGTTGTTGCAGTTGTCATTGTTGTTTAGCTTACCCTGGCTGGGTTTGAACCCACCAGCCTTGGGTGTATGTGGCCAGCACCGTAACCGCTATGCTATAGGCGCCAAGCCAGAAGGCTTCTTCTATCATTGTGTGGACAAGGTGGCTATGGTCTTGGTGTGGCACTGAATAACATCCATCACTCTGGACACAAAAGCTGTAAGCACTCTAATTCAGATTTATATCATGATACACAAGTATGTGAGAGATAACTTCTATGACTAAGTTTTTTTCTTATTTTTTTGTACTTTTGTTTCTCATTCTGAATATTGAGGGTGGAAATATGGTATTTAAGGGAAGAGTCATATTTTAATGTGTTAATATTGTTAGAAATAGTGATTAAATAAGTTTAAAGTCAATATTTAATTATTTATTATAAATAAATTGAAAGCTAAATTTAAAAAAATGATTACAGATGATAGACAAAGGGAATAGAGATAAGAGGAAAGTAGAACAGAAAAAAACAGGTCCACATTCAGACTACAAGACTGAGAATTCCATACTGTGAAATTCAGAGTCTGTTACAAAAGTGACAGCTCAGAGTCTGGCCCTTTTAGACAATGGACTGTCTTACTAAAACTTCACCCTCCCCCAATGCGATTCAGCCCCCAGGTCTTTGGACACCAAAAGGATATACTCCCACAGGCAGAACTACTCTCTCTTAGACACAGTGAACACAGGTGGTTAAGAAGATTTACGTAAAAAGACATAAGACACTAAGCCCCTGCTATGTGCCAAATATAGGTCTGCGTACTTTGGTTGTATCAGTAGACAAAAAGGCAAGGATTCTTGCCCCCAGGGAGCTTGCGTTCTAGAGGAAGGATACAGAAAATAAACATAAACACGGTATATAAATAAATTATATAAGAGGTTGGATAACTGCAATGGAAAAAAGAAAAAAAAGAGTAAGGGGATCAGAAAACAGGTGTCAGGTAGAAGTTTGGCATATAATATGGCTATAGGGCAGCCTTACAGAGAAGGTAGGAGTTGCACAAATTCTTGAAGAAGTGAGGAAGTTGACCAACTGTCAACTAGGACAACTAAGACATTAAAATCAACACAGACACTTTGATCTCATAGGAGAGAAAAAGTCTCTCAGAGAAGCGTGGGGAAAATGCCCCTCCCCTCCCATTTCTCAGTATGACATGACATCCACCTGCCCACAAGGCTTCCCAGGGGCTTAATTACCCATCTTAAAATTTGTGTGCACGATCTAATTGGGGTTGGCCTTGACGTCCTATACCTGGACTGTGTTCCGATTCCAGATTTTATTTATGTTAAAATAAAAAATAATGTAAAGTGATTAAAGTAAAAAATAAATCAATGCAATTTAAATAGTGAAAAAAAAGTTTGGTTAAAAAATATAAGCCCAGGCTTGGTGCCCGTAGCTCAGTGGTTAGGGCGCTGGCCACATACTCCGGGGCTGGTGGGTTTGAACCTCGCCTGGGTCTGCTAAACAACAATGACAACTGCAACAGCAACGACAAAAAAAATAGCTGGGCATTGTGGTGGGCGCCTATAGTCCCAGCTACTTGGGAGGCTGAGGCAAGAGAATCACTTTAGCCCAAGAGTTTGAAGTTGCTGTGAGCTGTGACACCTCGGCACTCTACCCAGGGTGTCATAGTGAGACTCTATCTCAAACAAAAATACAAGCCCAACAAAAATTATGACATAAGGGTTCACCCTCCCCCAGTTAAAATACATAATACAAGAAAAACAAACTAGGACCTGGTCCATGGTCCTCATATTTAAAGGTGGACAGTCCCCTGGCCCAACTCTTTAAAAAATTTTCTCTTCATGTCTTACCTTTTCATTTTTCTCTCATCTTCTCATGTCCGCCAGCCACTGAGAGAAAACTCAAGACATAGTTTAGAACTGGTTCCCAAAAGAATATATCTAATAAAGCCCATTGTACTATAGTTGCTAAATCTATCTAGGATAAACATTCAATTCAAATCCACAACTATTTATTGAGCCCCTACTATAAGCCAAATATAAGTCTGGGCACTTTGGTTGTATCAGTAGACAAAAAGTCAAAGATACCTGCCCCCAGGGAGCTTACATTCTAAAGGGAGGGTACAGAAAATAAACATAAACATGGTATATAAATCAATTATATAGGATGTCGGATAACTGCAATGGAGAAAAGAGAAAAAAAATAGTAAGGGTGATCAGAAGACAGGTGGCAGGTAGAAGTTTGGCATATAGTATGGCTATTGGGTAGCCTTGCAGAGAAGGTAGGAGTTGCACAAAATCTTGAAGAAGTGAGGACCATCTGTCCCAAGCAAAGGGAACAGCTAGTGCCATGGCCCTAGGGAGGCGGTGTGCTCAGATATTCAAGGAGCAGTTCTCTGGGCTTGATACATTTTTCAGACCTCCTATATCTGGGACTTCTCTGAGAGATTTTTCATTTCTCAGTTGATTCTCAGATAATAATCTGAGATTATTATTGATTCTTAGATAATAATCAACACTGACCAAACAATGTTCTGACCAAACAACTCTAGGAACAAAGTAATAATATATTAGCTTGCATATGTAGAAAATGCTTGTACAGTAAAAAGCCATTCCCATCCATTTTGAAAAAATTACTTTTAAACACACGCAGTGATTGTCACTTATGCCTCAAAACTTCATTTTAAAATCAGGGGTTAGGCAAAACACAGAGGTGCTTTTCCTATCACTTCTCTCACATCTCTTCCTCCTTCCTTTCCACCACAGAAGTGTGTGACCATGGTAGATAGTATAATTGGTGAGCAGCAGGAGAAAACTAAGGAGGCCATCATGATAGGCCTTGAAAACAGATCCTGAAAATAAACCGTGTATTTCGAGTTTAGCTATTTCTGCTTAGCAATTTCCCCCAACTTCAAGAAGAGGAGTAAAAGGATGGTAGGTGAGAACATCCTTCCATTGCAGCCCCTAACCCCCAAAATGCATAACCAAGTTTAGTCTTAAGGTCCCAGAATTACCCTGCTATAAATCCTGTAAGTCTTTCTTATCTGTTAGGATTGGCAGGGCTACATATGAAGCATATGAAACAAAAATATCAAACTAATATAAAAATAGCTTATAAAGTTGTATTAATATAGATCTAGGATAAATACTTTCAGCCACTATTTCTACAAGGACAGTGTATTCTAATATAACCAAAACCAGATTCTGTTTTTGCACAGATTTCTAGGGCAGATGAGTCTGTGACCTGGAGATGAAGCTGTGATGAAAGGGAGCCCTGGGGTGGGAATGAGAACTTCCCTAGATCTCTGGGTTCTTCAGGTTAATCCAACTGTGTCTTACATTCTTTTGAGAGCCACAAGGGGAGTCCTCCCCTAAGGGGAGCTTTAGATGTGTGTCTCGGGCTATCATTTGGACATTCCTCATATACTTCTATCCAGTTCACCTGCCAAGTCAGAGACCCGGACGTCTTCTAGCCTTTTCTTCCCTCACTCCATATATTGGTCAGAGAAACACCCCAGGGAAGTAGAACCATCATGGACATAATGAACTAAGGGATTTTTTTTTAATAGGAATTAAATCTTACATAATCATGGGGAAAAGCTAGGGAAATAAAGGCCTGAAAATGACCAGAGAAAGTCAGTAACCAGCAGCTGGAGTGGAACCATGAAGAAGGCTGGTGTTGAAGTTTACAGAGGAGTTTAGCTCCTTGTGGTGATCCTGTCTGTAATCTTGGTGAGCCATCTGGTGGTGGGTGTGGGGTCATTCCTGTCCAGCAGGGCTGGCGGTCAGGAAGGAAAGCTGCAAATAGTTGTGAAGCAGTGAGGAAAAACTAAAATCACAAGCATAAACTAGAACCCACAAGGAAAAACTGGAACTGTGTTTGACTGTCACTGCATCTAAACTGAAGAGGAACAGGAAAAGCTGGTCCCATTAGCCTGGGAGCTATACCCGTGGACAGGCTGAAGGAAGAGATGCGTGGGAGCTGGACAAGCTGGGGCCAGCCAAGGCCCAGGAGAGCCAGCAGATCAGTGATGATATGAGGGCCACTGTTTCACTTCCTCCTTCCAAGTAACTTGCAGACACATGGCCTCTCCTAACCCAGAGCCATACAGAGAAGGGAATCCTGGGAAATATAATTCTTGTTTACCTAAGTTGACAGAGTACAAAGCCAACATTCTCTTTACATATCGATTAATTTTAATACTTACAGATTTCTTAGCATCTCCCTTCCTTTTCTTCTCTACTACCACTGCTGTAATTCAGATACTTGGCCTCTTTCTCCTGGTCTATCAGCATAGCATACATGGGACACGTGATGAGTTTCAAGGCCCAGTTGTAGACACTTCAAAAAGCCATCTAGCACTCCAAGGTGCTTCCTCCCTGCTCCTTGAGGCACCCAGAAATTTCTGGGACACCATGGATGAATTTGTTTGGTTTCATTGCTATTGGCCAATATTGCTGACGTCACCCTCTTGTCCCCTGCTGACATAAGAGCACTGGTACTGTGTATGTGTACTCATGAATGTGTACAGGCCAGAAAGGGGGGGGGGCAGATAAGAATATCTGCTAGCATTTAGTGTGCTACATATTTCGCTATATATATTATCTCTGATCCCCACAATAATGTTTCAGTTAATACCTTTACTTTATAAAAAAGAAAACTTACATTCATAGCACCTAAGTGAATCAATCACCCAGGTTGAAACTACCAGCAAGAGGCTGAGCGTGGACTTGGAGGCAGGGTTCTTTGTGCCCAAGGCAGATGCTCTTTCTATTATACCAAGGGGCCCGGAATAGCCTAGACTCCGGGGATGCCCTTCCTTCTGGATTTTCACAACTATGAAGTGGGCAGTTTGGGTCTGTTTTCCTGCCTGATGTGGCTGGTTGTCCATATGTGCTAGTTCTGGTTTAGGTGCGTGGCCCAAATGCCTCCATGAGCCAGACAAGTAGTGCAAATGAATGGAGAGGCAGGGGGCCCGGATGGTGAGTGTTGGGGACTCTGGGGACCTGGGGAGACATGCCCTGTCCACGGGATGAAGGAACTCATCAACTCTACATGGTGCTTGCCCAGCTGGTGGGCAGGCCCAGCGTCAGGTAGAACAAACTGTGATTATCCCCCAGATTTAAACATCCATCAATATTGTTAAGGGTAACGTGGCCCCAACAGTATTTTCAAGCTGCAGTGAGGGCTAAACAGAACTCTGACCAGAGGCAACTAGCCACTCACTTGCAATTTCCACCCTGGAGAGAATTATCCTGACTTCCTTGTATTTCTGTATGTCATTGCAGGCTCCACTGAGAGTTGATCCCCAAACTGTTGAAGGGTGGGAAGGATCACAGGTAAACCCAGTTCTGTGGGTGGTCTGGCTGCTCTGGACACTCAGAGGCCCACAGCCCTGTTGGCTACTGCTGCTGGGAATCAGGGGAGAGCTCACAGCCCAGGCACCTGGACAGCCATGGGCCTGCGGGTACGCACAGCAACTGTGTGGGTGACTGTGAGAACGTGAGTCAGGGGATGAGACGTGGGAGGCTGAGTTGGGTGTGCCCGTGAGGTTGGTGGAGAGGACGATGAGCTGAAAGAGAAAAGTGAGGGGGAATGACAGTCACTGGTAGAAAGAAAGGGAGAGAAAGGAGAAGCCACACGCACTTGAGCCCCGGCGTTGGCGGGCTGCTCGCAGGCCTCTGCCTCTGTTTATGCCCCGCACACACAGGGCTGGTCGGGTGTTTGCGCAAGTGAGGCCCGTGGCGGGCCGTGGAATGATGAAGGCAGATGGATTCAGGAGGTTTTTTTTTTGGTTACTGCTCTCACTAGAATCTTTCTTTCCTGCCAAGTTATAATTCAGTCGCTATTGCTTTTGTGCTAACTGCTTAGAAATGTCAGGAGCCGGGTTTGGGCATCTCAGAAATCCCACTGAATAGGAAAAGGTGGTCAAATAAAGATAAAGCCTTATTGGAAGTACATGGTTTTGAGACTTTCCTGCCTTCCTTAACAAAGGACTAAGGTCTGCACTGGAGGAACCAGGACCAGCAAGTTAACATTAGCAAGCATTTTGCTAATTAAGCAACTCATCTCACAATCCCCCATGCACTGGTGGTCTAGCCCTGCTGCAGGAGGGAGGGGACAGGAGAGGGGACACAGCAGGCAGGCAGGCGGGCAGCAGCGCCCTGCCAGGCGGCCTCTCCAACTTCAGTGACCCCATTCTCGACCCATCTTATTCCTATTGGAGGCCAAAAGGGGTTGAGTGCATATTCTGAAACTTCTTTTTTCCACTTTGTGAGAAAAAAATTATACAATTTGAGGTAATGCTCAGATGGTGGATGTGCAGTTTTCACACTGTAAAAACACAGGTGCTAAGTGAGCCTGGTGCGTGCAACCCTCCCACGCAGCAACCAGCAGTGACCGAGAACCCAACAGTCAGTTACACCAGCATTTTGCAGTTTTAGAGTGGGAAGGGAAGACAGAAGAGGATCTTAGAGTAGTGGCTTAGCCCCAGGGATTCCGTTTCACAGAGGTTTCAAAACCTGAATGATATGGAAGAAAAAAAAAACATCAAGTTTTACTTAATTTGGTATTCTACTTCCCAGATTGTAACAAACTCCATTTCCCCCATGCCCACCTACATCCCCAATAAAAAAGATTTTAGAAATTTAAAGTTAAATTTTCTCATTGACAAAATGAGGGGCTTTGTCTTAATGTTCTTGAGTCAGAAATATTTTCAAGAATATCATGAAAAGTCTGGGTCATTCTCCATAAAAATGCATAAGCCACTTGGGTTGTTTCTACATCTTTACAGTTGTGAACTGTGCTGCTTATAAGCATTTGAGTGCATGTGTCTTTTTTATAAAATATCTTTTTCCCCTTTGGGTAAAAACACAGTAGTGGGATTGCTGGATCAAATGGTAGGACTAGTTTTAGTTCTTTGAAGAATCTCCATACAACTTTTCGTAGAGGTTGTAGATGAGTGGATTAACAAAATGTGGTATATGTCTATCATGGAATACTACTTAGCTATAAAAAATGGTGAACTAATTCCTTTTGTAACAATTTGGATGGAACTGGAGACCATTATTCTAAGTGAAATATCACGAGAATGGAAAAACAAACATCGCATGTACTCACTATTCGGTTGGAACTAATTGATTAACATTTATGTGCATATATGGAAATAACACCAAATCAAACAGGTGGAAGAGAGACGAGGATGTGGAAATTCACACCTAATGGTGAATATTTATGGGATGCACTGTCTGGGTGACAGGCACCCTTATCACTTTGACTCACATGGTACAAAAGCAATTTAAGTAACCAAAACTTTTGTATCCCATAATATTCTGAAATAAGAAAAGAAAGAAAGAAAAAACAAAAGAAAGAAAGAAAATGCATAGGCCCATAAATATGAACCTATTCAAACTCTCCCCTAGGACAGTGGTCCCTAACTTGTCAGATCATTAGAATTGGGTGAAGTCCATTTTCATACCCTCTCTTTTCACAGTCTGCACTAACTCCCGTAGGTATCTCCACTGGCTTCTCTTCGTTAAACACTAGATGCATGCTGCTCGCTCCCAAGTTTATGTTTTCAGCTATCTTAGACCCAGACTTGTACATTTAACTGCTTCCTTGCATCTCTGCCAACTGTCTCTCTGTCTGTGATGTTTGTCCAGCAGATGTCCATGGCTTACTTCCTCACTTTCTCATCTATCAGGCCTTCCCCGTGCACTTTACAGAACATAGCACCTACTTCCAATCTCCACGTTCTCTAACCTCATCTGCTTTTCTTCTCCTAGGCAATTAACAGGGTCTGATATACTTTATATTTTATGTTACTATCCAATCAGTATCCGTCTTTACTCACCAAAATACAAGCTCCATGAGGGCTGGTATTCTTGGTATATTTGCTTGGTACAAAGTATGTATTCCATGAATATTTATGGAACGAATGGATGATCTAAAACTCTAGGTTCTGAAAATCAATGGAAACCTAGAAAGTGTCCCTACTTGCATGCTAGATCACCAAAAAAGAAAAATTTAAAGGCATTTTATAGAATCTCCCCATTTGCCTGAGAAGAAATCAGCCCTTTGAGACCCAGTGATTGGAATGGAAACCTGGCCAGGGGAAGCTTATTCTGATAAAACCATTCTTTTGGAGAAATACTCCACATCTGGGTTGGGGTGAGCTTGTGACAAGGTAAGCAGAGTTCCCAGAGTGGATCCCTAGGCCTTGTCCCCTGATGGTCCACGAGGAAGTGGCTCTGTAGCCACACGCACACTCTTGGAAAGTCACAGATGTAACAGCATATTAAACAGCTGGGGACACTTTGCAATGAAGGATCCTTGGTTGATTTTTTTCCCATGCATATTTGATTAGAGAAAACTTTTATTCATAGTGTCTTACTATTTATTTGCAATGCACTTTCAGAAACTACAAATTCAAAGAGGATGAATCAGAGGCAAGTATGGAAAGCAGGACCAGAAGAGATAACCCTTTTCTACACTCACTAATCCAACCGACTCCAGCTGCAAAAGTGAGAAATACTAAGAGTTGAGTACTCAAGCAAAAGGAAGAAGGAAAAAGAAAAAAGACCCGGGAGTTGGATTAGACCAAAGCTGAATAGAGTTGGCTTTGGCATACGTGCCAAAGAGAAGTACCTCTCAGGCTGCAGTGTTAGAAAACTGACTTACAAAAGCCGGAAGGGTTTTTGTGTTGTTGGTAGTATGTTTGTTTGTTTTGCCGTCATGAGTCATAATAAATTTGGTTACCACTTAGGGTCATTGTGGTTGTGCTGTGAGACAGAGGAGGACAAATCACATCATTGGGTGCGTTTAGTTTGTAAGCAATCTCTAGTTGCAATGAATATGAAGGATTCACTTGGAAGGACATAGGAATCTTAATTAGCCATATCCATCCTGAAAAGCTTGTAGAAGAGGAAAAGACTCTGCTACTATCATTGCCTTGGGGAGGAAGGATGAGTTTATTAACTGAATACACATATATGAAACTCTCAAGTTTTTTTTTCCACGCTTGCTTCTGGAAGCCTCCTCCTGTTCCTGCACACTCTACCTCTTGAGTCATTTCCTAGCCACCTGTCATTATAATGTGGGGAGGAGGGAGGGGTCAAAGTTTCGGGCCTGGGAACTGTCCCAATTCACCATACCTGATGCAGCTCTGTCACCACATTTAAGAGTAGGTGTGGCAAAGAGCGGCAAAGTCTAGAGAAAACAAGGAAAAAAATGATGGCATTATTGGAAATTAGATCCTATAAGAAAATGTAAAGCCAGTTTGGTAAAAAAGTTACAGAATAACAGACTACATGGTGTCTTTTAATATGGGGAGTTTTTAAAGGATGTGTGCATGCTGTGGCAGGATTTGGAGACGTAAATTACCAGGTATTAATAGATTCACCAGTTTTGAGAATAATTTTGGCCGCTCCTAGAGTTAAGGTCCAAACAAGAATTCTACAGCCAACTTACACTTTGGAGGATTTGTAGGTCATACCAACCATGGATTAGCAAATCAGTTGGAACTAGTTGTTTGATGGGTGCCCTCTGCCCCCTCATAGTTGGTTTTGACAACCAATCGGTGTATAGAAGGGAGCTCCTCCTCCAGCTGTCTCAGTGGCCTTCCCTGGCAGGTGAGTTCACTGTGTAATTCAACACTTCACTCCTGCCTCAACAGGGATTAATTCGCATTTTTAAAAAAATCTACCTTAGGAGAGGTGCCTGAGGCTCAAAGGAGTAGTGGACTGGCCCCATATGCCAGAGGTGGTGGGTTCAAACCCAGCCCTGGCCAAAAACTGAAAAAAAAAAAAAAACTACCTTAGAAGGACTTTGCTAAATGATTTTGAGAAGAACAAATGAGAAGTTCATGAAGAGAATTCGATTAAGATTTCACTCCATCTTTACTACTCCTTAAATGCCACCTTACTTCTTTCTGTTCTGTGTCTAAAGCATTCATGTTCAGAGCCCATAGGATCTTGGAGGGAAAACTGTGGCTGTCCCAGACTGATACCTCCTTAACACCCTATATGGGGCACAGAGAGGTCACCTAGCTGCTCTAGCAGCTGGCAGTTACATCTTTGTGAGACCACTACTCTGATGACCCTGACTCACCTGTGTGGGGATGTCAAAAACACATTTCATACGTGATTTTATCATTTATTAGAAAATAACTTATTTTTCAGTTTTGTACCACTTTTTAACACATCTCCTGTGATTAAAACAAGAAGAAAACTAGAGATATATATATATACTATACATACTATAATATATATATAGTTGGTTTTATATGTGTTTATATATCCATTTATATGTATATATACACATGCATATATATATTAACTGTAATAGTGAGTGAATTTTGAAACAATGAAGCTGACTACTAGACATGTTTATAAGCTATAAATGCTTACAGTAATACTGCCTGCATGCTAGCTTATAATGGTCCTGATTTTCATGCCTCCCTAGCCTTTCGGTGGCACCGTTCCATGCAGACTCTGGGCCTGCAGGTGATTTCCTTTGGCTAATGAGATAGCAGTAAACTCAGCTTCCGTAAAGGCTTGGAAAACGATTTGCTTGTTTCCACTGTCTCTCTTAGACCTCAGCCTACACTGTCAGAGTGTGCCCAAGCAGCCCTGCTTGGGGGACGTGAGAGCCATGTTAAGGAGAACTGAGTTGTCCTGGCCAAGGCCAAACTGCCGTTAATGGCAGGTACACACATAAGCAAGTCCGACAAGTCCAGCCAAGGTCACTTAAGCTTCTGTAGGTCAGTAGAGCTATGAAGCCAGTTCTGTACACTCATGCAAAATAATAAATGGTTGGTTTTGATCACTAAGTTTTGGAGTTATTTACATAACCTTAGTTAGCTTGTGCACTGGTTTCTGCCTAGGTGCATTAGGATTTCATCTACTTGAGGAATAATTTTTTAAGAATCTCCAGAGGCCATTTTGGGGAGCATGTTGTGGTGTCAGTGCGGAGAACAGTCGTTTCATGCAGGTAAAACTGTCTACCACGTGACTCTCCCCAGAAGGACAGTGCGTGTCAGCAAAGGTGTTACAACAGCAGTCAGAGATGGAGCAGTTTGTACAAATGAATGCTCTCATTCACTGTAGGCAAGTGACCCTATGGTGTTGTAACCGTGTGAGTGGTGAATGTGCATAAACTTGAGTGACAATGAGATGAGTGAGGATGGAACTCTGGTAGGTAGAAGATGGGGATGGGCTGCCCTGGTTTTCCAGAGGTACAGAAAGAATCACATCAACCACATCAGAATGATGATGGTGATGGTAGCTCATGATTATTGAGCACTCACTAAATTTTAGCATTGTACTACCTGCTTTACAAGAATTCTCTCATTTCTCTTAATAACTCCATGAACTAGGTGCTAGGTACTATCATTAGCACTATTTTCACAAGTAAAGAAATGGGTTGGGCGAGGTAACTCCTAGCATTTTGAGAGACTGAGGCGAGGGGATTGCTTGAGGCTAGCAGTTTGAGACCAGCCCAGGCAATATAATAGGACCTTGTCTCTACAAATTAAAAAAATTAGCTGGGTGTGGTGGCACACACCTACAGTTACCAGGTACTCAAGAGGCTGAGGAAGGAGGATTACCTGAGGCCAGAAGTTTGAGACTAGCCTGAGTGAGATGCCTTCTCTACAAAAAATAGGAAATTTAGCCAGGCATGGTGGTACATGCCTGTAGTTCCAGGTACTTGGGAGCATGACTCAGGATGCTGGCTTGAGCTCAGGAGTTTGAGGTTGTAGTGAGCTACGATGACACGACTGCACTCTAGCCTGGGGAACAAAGCAAGACCCTGTCTCAAAACAGCCCAACAACCATTTAAGTCACAGAGACAGAATCAAACTCAGGCAGTCTGACTCCAAAGCCCATGTTTTTGACCTATGTACTATATAACCCAAACACTTATTATTTCAGAGAAAGGAAAAAAAGAGCAATGTAGTCCTCTCTTTTGGAAGATGGACAATTGAGAGCCAGAAGTCTTTGGTACATAGATTCTTTGGCTAGTAAGAATTAAAGGAACTCTCCTCACTCTTGGTCCAAATCACCAAAATCTGAACAAAAGTCAAACTACTTCTGTGAGGCTACATCTAAGACTAGCCTGTTGTGTATGGGAAAATGGTACCCAGGTAAATGCTGGGTAAGGGCTAAACTTTGGAGTGCCCTCCACTCACAAAGCCCTGTGCCCTGGCGTGAGTCCTCTCCCTCTCAGAGGAAGAGGCACTTTTGTTTTTGTTTTTCATTATTATTTTTTTCTAAAACTTTATTCAAATTAATATGGGGGTACAATATTTAGGTTACATTGTTCTCACTTCCAGGGTAAAGTTCCATTTGTAGAAGAGCCCTTCATGCAAGGGGTGTGTTGTCCACCCTCACAATGTGCACAGCAGGTGAGATCCCGCCTCACGCCCCCCTCCTTCTGCCACACATTCTCCCTCCCACCTCGCTTCCCTCTACCCCTGAATTGGACTATAATAATGTTTTATTGTTCTCAGGAACATGTAATTATTTATATATTTATTTCATATTATTATGGAGTAAATTGGATATTTATTTTTTTATTCTTGTGATACTTTACTAAGAAGAATGTATTTCAACTCCATCCAGGTAAATGTAAAAGATGTAAAGTCTCCATCTTTTTTAATGGCTGAAGAATATCCCATATATAAGAATATATATATTGTAGATATATATACATATATATATATAAGATATATGTATCTTATCCCAATAAGAATATATATATTGTAGACCAATATATATATGGTCTACATATACCATAGTTTATTGATCCATTCATGGGTTGATGGGCACTTAGGTTGCTTCCACGACTTGGCAATAAACACTCTTGTGCAAATGTCTTTGCGGTAAAATGATTTTTGTTCTTCTGGGTAGATATCTCATAATGGGATTGCAGGGTAAATGGAAGGTCTACTTTTAGATCTTTGAGGATTCGCCATACTTCTCTCCCAAAGGGCTGTATTAGTTTGCAATCCCACCAGCAGTGTATACGTGTTCCCTTAAGGGAAGAGGCATTTTTGAAAATAATTGTTTTGCACAAAGAGAGCTATTTTGTAGCGTGTGTTGTGTGTGTGTATGTTTTGATTTTCTACAAAAGCACCGCATGCGTTAGGAAGTCCCTATCAAAACATTTGTTGTGTGTCAAAACACACTTGTGTCAAAACACAAGTTGTGCTCAATAAAACACAGCTAAAGAGCTTCCTATTTTTTTAAGTATAGGAGAAAGTATGAGTAGTTGGTGCTTAGTAAACACTTGTTGAATGAGTGAATTTTAAATGAACAAATATGTCTTCATTATGCACAGATGCCAGGGACCAAAGCGCACGCAGCACACATGTCTGTAACTACCTGGAGCCCAAATCCGCAGCACCAAATCATCCATTAAATGATGCAATCTAAGTTTTGCACACTTAAAAAAAAATTATATACATCGTTTTCCTGAGACATGACTTTATTTCTATAAATTCTGTATTTTTATATAAATGTTTTACAGGGTGGACAATTTGTGTGCAATTTAAAATAGTTTAACATAAATTGCACACGAACTTGATGGACACCCTGTATTTCTTCTATATTTCTATTTCCTGAAATTCAAATGCAAAGAAAACTTAGAGCTGTTTTATTCCTCATCTGAATGTCTTCCCTGTCTCTTCCTAAACAGAGGCAGCTGATTGTCCTTGCCAACTGAGGTGGCTTGCATTACAAATTTCAATGTTTCACAAGAAACCGAGGCAAGCCAATTGCTTCCTCCGGTCTCACATCCTTCCCCGGCGTGGCCCACACCTCTGCTGACTGCAGCGATCTGCACTGAGCACTCATAAAGGCCACTCTTCCCGTTCTGCCTCTAATAACCCAGTATAACAATGGTGGTGAGTAATTTCTTTACCACTTCTGTTGTTAACAAATGCTAGTAATGCGGCACGATACAGATCAAGCGTGGCTACTGAAAAAGAAACTGCACAAATTATTTTTTAAAGTGATCATCAAAAGAAATGCTTTTCTGCAGGAAATTTTTTTCAACTGCTCAAAGCATGTGTCTAGCCCTGCTCAAGTGACCGCTTCTTTATTAACAAATGCATCTGCTTCATGAATGGAAATGATCATCTTACTTAGTACACCTGTACACTTGTAGGCTTTTTTCGGGGTGGGTGTAACTGTAGGGAAGTCGCCATCATCAGTTTCTAGAACCGGTGCTGTTTTCATGATGCCTAAGTTAATAGACTGTGGTGGTCTCCTCCCATTTCCATGCACACTGGCTCTTACTCTTTTTGGCAGAAATCAGGAGCCGGTGATTGATTTCCTCCTATATCTAATTGTATTTCTTGTATATGCTGATAATCAGTTCATTCACGCATTCACTCCATCAATCATATCTGCAACAAATATTCATTAAGGGCCTTTCTGCACTAGGCATTGTGCCAGGACTTGGAAAGATAGCACTGAGCAAAACAGTCAGATGGGGGCCTTAAGTTATACTGCGACAGAAGGCAGTTATTCCAGGTTCTTTTGCCTAAAATCCAGCGGAAAAAAATGATGACCAAGGACTTTAACTCAATATTATCAAGATGAATTATAATGCAAAGCCTAATGAAAGAATGACAACGGCGTGTTAAGTGATTGATTCTTGGTCCCATAAAAATTCCTGCAATTAGTCCTCTTTGATGAATTTGAAAGTAGCTAATATTGTCATGACTTCTGTAACTTGCTAGTGTTTTACACGAATGAATGTGTGTTTACAAGCCTTTCTTCAAATTCATGTAAGTCTAGATTATTTTTATTGGACCTTTAGTCATAGTATGATGCTAAGTTCCTGCTCATGGTTTTAATTAGCATTGAGATCTTAAGGCACAAATCATCCATGAACAAAGATCTTAGGTCTTACCTCTACCTCTTGCTAATCACACAAAAATCATGACATGTGCATAGGTCACCAGCAGGAAATGTACTACAGAAATCAGGGAAGGAAACTGAATATAACTGAAAAGTAATCTCAAATCTGTATTGGTCTGATCCTGATTTAGTGTCATTTTCACACGTAACGGGCAGCATGCTTTCATTTTCTCAAGCACAAGTATAATTATGCCTTGGTTTGTATCATTGTAGAGCAGTGGCCTGATAGCATCTAGAGAAATACCAAACACATGAGTCTCAATAAATGTTTTCTAGTGACTTACTACTTCCCATTTATTGTTTTAAATGGCAAGTCATTTTGTCTTTCAGACTGGTATGTTTTATATGGTAAATGCTGAATAATGAACTCAGGAATACTCAACTTAGAGTTAAAAAAATTCCTTGAAAGCATTTTTGTCATCTTACCTCCTGATTTTCAGAATGCTATTTAATCTGCCAGTGACTAAGCTGTAGGAAAAATCTTTTTTGTTGTTGCTATTGTGTAAAGGAAAATGTGGGTGGAGAGAATGAGTTCTGGTTTGTATCCACTTCACGATTTGGACTGTCCAAGATAGAGGAAAAAGGAAATCTCAGCCTCCCTGGGTAGGGATATGAGGTTGCTTAGAATTCCATTTTTGGGGAAGTCCACCATGGTTATGTAAATTCTCAAGTAACAAATTGACTCAGCATGTTCCTATGCCACAGACCTCTTAGGTGACGTATGCTAAATACATGTCATTTGCCCATTTGCTCTCATTAACTGACAGGGAAACCGTGTATTTTCCCCACCCCATACACACACAAAGCGGAAGTGCACCAAGCTCCCCTGCCGCTCTTGTTCTTATTCATATTTCTAACCATCTAATGGGACAAGCATTTTGCACCTGTCCCATTACTAGGCATCTACCCAGAAGAAAAAAAGAATCATTTCATCATTAGGACATTTGCACTAGATTTTTTTATTGCAGCTCCATTTACAATCACCAAAATGCAGAAACATCCCTAGCGCCCATCAACCTATGAATGGATTAATAAACTGTGGTATACATATACCAAGGAAATTTTATTACCTTGGATGTAGTTAGAGAACATTCTCTTCAGTAAAGTATCACAAGAATGGAAAAGGAAGTATCCAATGTACTCAATACTAATATGAAGCCAGTAGATGAACTGATGCATGCCCGGAGAAGAGAAAAACTCAATTTAATTCAAATTTGGGGAGAGTGGGGAGAGGAGTAGGGTTAGTGTGCTCCCACCTTATGGGCACAATATAAGGGTATATGGCACACTTCCCGGGAATGGGACACCACTACAACAGGGACCTTACCTAACAAACACAAATATTGTAATCTAATCATTTATACCCTCATATTAATCTGAAATTTTAAAAAAGACATTTTGGACCTGACCTTGGCTATTAATTGACATTCTTTTTACCTCTCCACCATGGTCCAGGGAGCTTAAAGTGAACAATTATGGATAATCCTCCTTTGCCAAAAACACTATTCTTAATCTCTTGTGTAGCCAGGAAAATTATTTTACCTATAATAAATCTGTTAGAAATTGGCTGGGATTGTCAAACTTCTAACCACAATATTCCCCAAAGCTTATGTTCTGTTTAGCAAATAAATTTAACATTAGAGGTGGCAGCCACCGTGATCGAAATTATTATTATTATTATTATTAAATCATAGCTGTGTACATTAATGCAGTCATGGGGTACAATGTGCTGGTTTTATATACCATTTGAAATATTTTCATCAAACTGGTTAACATAGCCCAGATTTTTAAAGTATGATCTACAAGGAAGATTTTTAGAAATTCCTGAAAATAGTAACTCATGTCTATTGCTAACACTAACAGAAATTATCCTAAGCCACCTGGTCACCTTGGCAGTAGCAACCTTGGTATCTTAGCCATAGCTATCACATATTCAACTCTCTATGCCACGGGTTTCTTAGTTCTAAAATAAATGACAAATGTGAGGATTAGGTTTACTGTATGTCAATGACTATGAGTTGCCACTGATTGTAAGAGGCAGCCTGGTTTCAGGGATACTATTAATATGTGAATATAGTTTCTGAAAATTGATGAAACATGGAATAACTAAAAGATACCTAAGTACGAAACTAAACATGATGCCTGGCACATGATGTCTGCACAATAAATGTTAACTGCGATTATCTAGAAGCAATCCATGGACCATCGTGTAGGAGTGGGTTTGCCAAGCCCCTGTGTGCCCCGATACGTGTGACTTCCTCATCTGAGGCAGAGCACCTGGAGCCCATCCTTGGGTTAGCCCAGGCAGGCGACTCCACCACTGTGGGCATCTGTGAATAGGGGGTTAGACTAACCATCTGAAAACTTTTTACTGTTTAATTAGCAGGTAAATCTTTTTTCCAAACTAAATTTACATAGGACCCAATGTATAAAACAGAAAAAAGAGGATTTTCTCTGTTTAAAGTGGGTAGCCCAGCTTTACTCCCATTTACTTGCAGGGAGGCCCCCTCCAAGGAATCCTTTCAGAGCAGTAATATAACCTTGTCCTAGTAAGATAATGAGTCTCCTAAAACTCTTGCAGGTGTTTGTTAATTACTCCAAAAAAATTTTTTTTGAGACAGAGTCTGAAACTGTTGCCCTGGGTAGAGTGCCGTGGTGTCATCACAACTCACAGCAACCTCCAACTCTTGGGCTCAAGTGATCCTCTTGCCTCAGTTTTTGTATTTTTAGGAGAGATGAGTTCTCCCTCTTGCTCAGACTGGTCTTGAACCTGTGAGCTCAAGAAATCCTCCTGCCTCTGCCTCCCAGAGTACTGGGATTACAAGTGTGAGCCATCAGGCGGCCCCAGAGCTTGTTATATATCACTTTATTGGATGGAATCATTCCATACCCAGTTTGTGCATTGCACAGAACGTGTTCAGTTGTTCTTTTCTCACTTCACTCCATTTCAGTCTCTAAACTGCTCCCAATCTGTCTCATGTCATTGTCATGGGACAATGCTTTCCTCTCCAACAAGTCACCTTATGACCCTTCCCAGATTTAGTTTAAAGCTCTCAGAGGAAACATGAAAGATGTGGAATTTCTATTTCACATCAAACTTTCTGTTCTCAAGGATGTTTTATTTTAATGTCTTTTTCTTGAAACTCTCCTTGAGCTTTGACTCAGGAAGATGCCACTCAATAGTAAATGCAATTTAAGTATTTTTGTACCTCAATTATAAGCTTATGGGAAACATAAACCAATCATATGATCTTCTTTTCCCAGATTATCCACACTAAACTTAGTAGATTAATGAAAATAGAAATCCTGTATTTGGTATCCCACAGAAAACCAGAGAAAGTGTTTCTTCTCTGCTGGTACCTGCTGGATTTGTGTATGTGTGAATGACTTAGGTTTGTATGTGTTACGTGCAACGTAGTTGCTAACTGTGTGGCGGTTCCCACAGAGGTCCACAGTTGTGGCAACTCAGAGAGCTTTGAACACAAAGAGCTTTAAACACAGAGGGCAATTAACAGAAGGTAAGAGAGTGTTGTCTGAAATAAAATTGCTCTTCAGAGATTCAGAAGATAAACATAGGATAGATATTTCCAATTATCTTTCCCCCAGATAGTAAGCAGGTATTTTTTTTACAATTTTTTCATGACTTACATTGCTATAAATCATAAGTCAAACAATGTTGTTTGTTTTTCTGAAAAAGGGCCCCTGAATTAGGGGAGGGGAAAAAGATAGATCAAATACCAAAGGCCATTTAAAAGAGCCTCGGTGCGAATTAAGCGACCTTTAAAGAGCCTCTCTCCTAGAGAGATCTAGTGTTCAATTCATTTTACTTTAACTGAACATGAGAGACTAAAAAGCTTTATTTACTAAAACCATTGCAGTATTAATACTAATATTAATATACCATTAGTAAAGTAATACTAATATTAATATTTTAAATTTTAGTTTCATGGTATGAGGATTTGAATCAGAAACAAATTGTGACAGAAGAAAACGGAGCAAAGGAAAGAGAAGAGAAGAAGTATGGGATGAATGAGCAGCAAAAGAGGAAGGATGAATAGAGAAATGCAGAGAGCAAGCGAAAAGGAGAGCAGGGGAAAGGAGCTGGACACTCAGAGCTGTTCCAGGTTTGTGGCCTGCTGGCAGTCATCACTCTCAAGGATTATTGGTAACCGTCTTCAGCCCCTAATCCTTACAGGTCTCATACCCAAATATAAACATTCTAGATGTTGTTGAGCACCGACTCCATTAAAAATTATCACCTGAACACAGCAACAATGCAGTGTTTCCAAGAGCTGGGTAAACAAAGTCAAGGGCAGAGGGTCCCTCATCCCAGTCATGTCATTAAAGCTTCCAGCTGATGCACATGCTAATGACAGCAGTAAGGCCAGCGTCTGCTAAATACACTGGCATGGCCTGTGATGACAGCCATCTCTTAATTTCATGGAGATTACTTTCAGTTGTATCTCCTTATAAGCAGGCTTCTTTTGTCTTCCTTATCTTTCTTTCTTCCTCTGCACTGATTTCTGCTCAGTGTGTATTTTAAAGTTCTGGAAGTTACCTGGAGCAGGAGATAAGTGTCTGATGCACACTCATCACCATGAAAAGGCTTGAAAAAATTATGGAAAATGAACCATAATTGGTTAAATAAGTGAAAATAACATGTATGGCCTTTAAATTGTGAAGATAACTGATTTCCTGATTGATTTTTTCTATGCCGTTCAACACCCAAATGATTGCAGAAGTTTGTTCATTTCTTTCTCTCTTCCCTTATGGATATAAAACACTAGAAAATTATTATCATGTCTTACATGAGACCAGGTTGTCACTGGGTAAAATAAATGAAAGAAAGGCAATTGAATATTCCATCCAGATTGGAAGCTGATGATTTAATTAACTAATGGATACATTTAAATTCTAGATGCCGCCAAAAGTAATTTTGAGAAGGACTCTCTTCCTTAACCCGAGCCCATGTGTTAGAAACACCTTCATAAAGGTCTAGTCTCATGAACTTCATCTGCTCTTTGGTTATAACCAACGACATGGGCAGTGGACGTGGTAGTTTCCTGTTGTAGAGAGAAGTGTTCAGGCTCTGGAGGCAGCTCCCTCAAACACTCTAGTGTGTTACTTAGCTCCTTTGGACTTCTGATTCTCATCTGTAAACAGGAAAAATCATAGCACCTACTAACCATGTTGCTGCTTTAACTGAGATAATGTCTGTAAAGTACTTAGTTGTGTGTTTGCTAGAATAATTATTATCTTTTTATTAGTCCAAGGTCTTTTCTCAGAAGAAACCCTCTATCCCCCTTTATTAACACCAGAAGAATCTATTGGGTATAACTATCTCTTGGTTTACAGGCTGTATTCAGGGCAGCCTTGGAGTCCCTTGGGCAAATCTCACAGAGCCTGTGTTCTCCTGTCTTCTACTCTGTTAATTAGTCACATTTGCTTTATAGAGCTGCCATGTACCTTCGACACAGAGAATTCATATTTAAAGAATTTAAGTAAAATAAAACATTTGCAGGGCACGGTGCCTCACAGCTATAATTCTAGAACTCTGGGAAGCCAAGGTGGATGGATTGCTTGAGCTCAAGAGTTCGAGACCAGTCTGAGGAAGAACAAGAAAAATAAAAATCTCTAAAAATAGCAGGGAGTTATGGCAGGTGCCTGTAGTCCCAGATACTTGGAAGGCTGAAACAAGAGAATCACTTGAGCCTAAGAGTTTGAGGTTGCTGTGAGCTATGATACCATGGCTCTCTACTGAGGATGACAAAGTGAGACTCTGTCTCAATAAATAAATAAAATGAAATAAAACACTTAACACTAAAACTGTAGTGAACACAATTGATTTTGGGGGGCTCAGATGTCAGTTCAGGATCCTGTGATGCCTTGTTGCCCTGAGTGTGACATAAGATTGGATTTATATGTAAATCATAATTACATGCTATATACAATCTTTATTCTAAAATAATGGTGTTCAGTGGCTCATGAATCCATTGCTGCATAGGGCATCGTCTATAAACTGATTAGATCATGATCACCCATAAATGTATTATCATATTTCAAAAAAATATTTAGCCAGTCTTTTGAGGAATTAAATATAAATTCATTTAAAAGCACTCCTGAATTCATAACGACCCCTTGTCATTCGAATTCCTCCATCAAGAGGAACACCCAATCAATTACAACCATTTATTGTTTTAGGACAACAGTCCCCAACCGTTTTGGCATCAGGGACTGGTTTCATGGAAGACAATTTTCACATAGAGCAGGATTTGGTGGGATGGTTCAAGCACCTTACATCTCCACCTCATATCATCAGGCTTTAATTCCCACAAGGAGCACACAGCCCTGCATGTGCTGTTTACAGTAGGGTTCTACTGCTACGAGAATCTAAGGCCATCACTGACCTGACAGGAGGTAGCTCAAGTGGTGATATGAGTGCCATGGGTAGTGGCTGGAAATACAGATGAAGATGTGCTTGCTGGCCTACTGCTCACCTTCTGCTGTGCCAGCTGGTTCCTAACAGGCTGTGGACCAGTACTAGTCAGGGTGGGGTGGAGCTGAGAACCAAACTGAGTTCCATACCATAAAATAAATGCACGATTTTCAGATATAATCACATGAAAACTTAAAACCTCTGTATGGGAGAAGATATCACAGAGAAAATAATTTCGACAAGTCTTTAATAGAAAAAGAGCCTTTCCATATAAATAAGAAACAACTGACTAGATGGGCAAAGACTATGAGCAATGCTGTTTACCGAAAATTAAACACACTGATGAAAATATGCCGGATCTAAGTAGTGACCAAATAAAGACAAACCAAGACAGGATTCTATTTTTCACCCTAGCATATTGGCAAATATTTAAAATATTCACAATAAAGTACTGATGAGCAAGGGGGAGGAAAGAAAATTCTGCGTTGTTCGTAAGAGCAGAAATTGGTTTGACATGTCAGAAGGAAATGTGGCAGTTTCTATTAAACTTGTAACAGAATCTTCCTATTCAGGAAGTGAAATTTGGGATATATATCCTAAATACAGTCCTAAAAGAATATATTTGACATATGCTTAGAGATATAGAAGTCTAAGGATATGCATTGCAGCATTGTTTATAGTAGATAAAGAAATAAAAGTAATGTTTGGGTTGTCAATGGATAAAGGATCACAGCCAAACGATGGAATATGAATTCAGCTATTTAAATAAGATGACCCTGTATGAGAATACTGTATGTATTGCTGTCCCTGACATGGCTTAAATGAACAAAAACGTTATAGACGATGTATGATAAATTAAATTTTTATGTTAAAAACCCATAGTTTTCTATGTCTGTATCTCTATGCTATTTATTTCTTAATGTTTCTGTGTCCATATATAATTCTATTTCCTTCAGTCTCTAGATATCTATATCCATTCCTTTATAGTTCTGTATGCATAAAAAAAGAGTCTAGAATGATACATAGTAAACTCTCAATGTTACCCCTATGGAGTGAAAATTAGGGGAAAAAAGAGTAATTTTTATTCTTTGCCTTTTAATATATATAATCCTACATTCTTTGAATTTTTTATTTTACGACACACGTGCATTACTTTTGTAAATGAGAAGATAAAAAGCAGCAGTTTTCCAAAAATAATCCTTATTTCTAGAAATAAAAATAACTGGCCCAGAACGTGGATCCTGTTTTGCCTGCAGACTCCTCTCTGCCAGATCCGCTGCTGTCCCTTGGGAAAGTGTGGGGAGGAGGTTCCTTTTCGGGTTCCTGTAATTAATCCTGTTAGCGAGCATTCAGCAGACATCTCAGGAAGAGGACACAGCAAAGGTTAATAGTGGAAGGCTTTGTTTTTATTTCTGTATGTTGGGGGCTACAGGGCCAAGACAGACGGTGTTACAGTCACCCACCACTCTAGGGTAGGAAAGAGGGACAGGCTTGAGTCCAGACAGAAAGGATTTCCCTGCTCTACACGCTGGACAAGAGACTAGGAGAGAGTGTGGGGTTGGAGGGAAAGCTCCAAGGTGAACAGTGCAGATCTTCTATTACTTTTCTCCCTGCCCTGCACCTGGTGGTCATGGACTGAAGGCCATCTGCTCTCCAGCCTCACTGATGACATGTGGGAGTGGCCTGGTGTGGCTGCTGCTGGGCCACAGCAGGATTGTGCTTCCAAAAATTGAGGCTCTGTGAATGTGAGCTGAGAGACCTGTCTCTAAGGAGCTCAGGCTTACAGTGTCACAGAGTGACGCACCTGAGTCTGCAGTATAGACGCCTCTCTCCCCCCAGAAGTAAGTGCCCCTCCACTGCACAGCATGTTCAGTGACCACCAGCAATGCCAGAGGAACCACTGCCATGACAGCTAGGGACATGGCAGCCTGAGCAAGAAAGCTTTTGTTTTTCTCTCTCAAGACAACAGTGAGTTATCAGAACTGGCTGTATGGCCTTGGAAGGCACAATAGTGATTCAGTCATTAAATTTGAATGTTATCTAAGGAACTGCCCTGATTGTGTAATAATGGGCTATATAGACCCAGCATCGCTTTCACAGATATTCTGGAAACCAAGCCAGTGGTACCAGCACACGCACCACGTTCAGAGGAAGGACAGAAGAGAGAAGAGAAGTGTCCACGGCAGGTTTTACAGAGAAGATTCGAGCAAATCTTCAAGGACTCTCCGCCTTGATTTTTCTTTCTCAAGTCAAATAAGTTAGAATATTTTTTAGCTGTTATGGGAACATCACTGGCGAGTATAAAAATTGTCTTGATTTATTTTGGTGCATTTTCCCCCCATGTAAAGTTCATACCAGCTCAGAGACATATGGAATAGTGGTCCATAGTATAATAACTTAATAGTGCTCTCATCCCTGAGACCTCTAGAGTTCTCCACTCAGAACACCTAATTCTACCAGTGAGGGGCCAAAGGACGTGACAGCTGAAAAGGACTGAGGGATCACAAGGGAGAGCAATGAAGATAGGGCAGGGAAGCTGGCAACAAATAGCATCCAAGGTGGTTTTAGTGCCCAGCGCAGAATTCCTCCTACAAAACCATTCATTTTCAGGTTTCATTCCTTCTCTTTTTCCCTCTCACCTCCAGCCTGCCCTTCCTGGTTGGACATGTGCCTTCAGTTCCCAGGCCTCATTTCTGCCCTGACCAGGACTGTCCTGACAGTCCTTTAGAGAAAATACCTGAACTATGTCCATGAATTCCCCCTTGAGTAAATGACTAAAGGTTTGTGTTTTCATGGTAATGACCTTGGTTATATTCCTGGAAAGAACACATCTAGTAAACTTCATCACTTTACTCCAGGGTACCAGATATGCACAGTAGCTAAGTAAAAGCAGCTTGTTTGCTACACAAGTGTGGCTTCCAGCCAGGCTGCTGCCTCTTACCTCCCTCTGTGTAGAATTCTGGAGCTGCTGTACTCACACCAACAGTGTGAGCACCAAGCTGAGCAGCAAGGGCTCCCACTGCCCTTCACAGAACACTCTAGAGCCTGGAAAGTAAAAACAGCTCTTGTGTGACATTTCCTTTGAGATACTGATGAAAGTTAAGGTTTTCTTCTTCCCACAAATATAAGCACAAAATTTTGCAAATACTTACCTGAGACTCATGGACCTATGAAACATGTTTACAGAACCCGGGAGCCCACAGATGCCAAGATAAGCTCCTTGGTGATACTGGGAAGGACCAAGGGAGAAGTGGACACCAGAGCTTTTCAATTTCTGGGTTCAGATGGGCTATGTGTAAAAACGAGAAATAAATATTAATAGTTGATTTTTCATTCACTCTCCCTTCCTTTTTGCTCCCTCTTCTCTTCCCTTTTATCTCCCTCCTTAAGAATACATCCTGTATCCTAGTCTTGCCTTTTGCTTGGCTGTAACTAGTCACTGCTGAGGCGTCAGTGTGACACTTCCAGAGAAAATACAGTCAATTCTGTTATAAATATATGTATTTTATTATTCTTCATTACATTATTTCCCCCCCCACCCCTCTGTGGTAAGACAGAATTGATTTACAGAAAAGAATACAGAAAACACCAAAGCTCCTGGTAGAGGGAGAGATTTCAAGTGGGGAGAGAGAAGCTCTCTC
>CAUYRH010049250.1:0-19333 GCA_963574655.1 Perodicticus potto | reverse complement strand
TATGTGATGGTGAGCCAACTGTGCTTCCTGAGAATTCACTGTTGGCTGATCCCCAGCTGATCCCTGCAGGTGACGGTGAGCCGACTGTGCTTCCTGAGAACTCACTGTCGGCTGATCCCTGTATGTGACGGTGAGCCGACTGTGCTTCCTGAGAACTCACTGTCAGCTGATCCCTGTAGATGACAGTGAGCCGACTGTGCGTCCTGAGAACTCACTGTCGGCTGATCCCTGTATGTGACGGTGAGCCGACTGTGCTTCCTGTTAATTCACTGTCGGCTGATCCTGTATGTGATGGTGAGTCGACTGTGCTTCCTGAGAGCTCACTGTCGGCTGATCCCTGTATGTGACGGTGAGCCGACTGTGCATCCTGAGAACTCACTGTCAGCTGATCCCTGTATGTGACGGTGAGCCGACTGTGCTTCCTGAGAATTCACTGTCGGCTGATCCCTGTATGTGACGGTGAGCCGACTGCTTCCTGAGAATTCACTGTCGGCTGATCCCTGTATGTGACGGTGAGCCGACTGTGCTTCCTGAGAATTCACTGTTGGCTGATCCCCAGCTGATCCCTGCAGGTGACGGTGAGCCAACTGTTCTGAGAACTCACTGCCGGCTGATCCCTGCAGGTGACAGTGAGCCGACTGTGCTTCCTGAGAACTCACTGTCAGCTGATCCCTGCAGGTGATGGTGAGCCGACTGTGCTTCCTGAGAATTCACTGTCTGCTGATCCCTGTAGATGACAGTGAGCCGACTGTGTGTCTTGAGAACTCACTGTCGGCTGATCCCTGTATGTGACGGTGAGCCGACTGTGCTTCCTGTTAATTCACTGTCGGCTGATCCTGTATGTGATGGTGAGCTGACTGTGCTTCCTGAGAATTCAATGTCGGCTGATCCCTGTAGATGACAGTGAGCCGACTGTGCATCCTGAGAACTCACTGTCAGCTGATCCCACGAGACTCCAGGGTGCTTCTGCTTTCTCCTCCATCACTGCCTCTCTCTTCCTTTTCTTCAGCTCCTCCTTCCTTACAAACACTTTATTCTGGGAGCTCCCCATAGTCCTCACTCCCAGCAAATCTACACTGCCCACCTATGCTTTATTTTCTCAGGTAGTGACTATCTAATCTGGTAAACTATTCCATGACAATTGCTAATTGATCACATTACCAAAGTAATTTGAACGCATTTTAATAGGGTCTTTCTAAAGACTCAGGAACCAGTTAAGCAATTCCCATGTAGTGTGGTCAAAGCTATAGTTCGCACAGGTGCCAGGGTCATAAACAAAAAGTACTGAATCTACACTTACAGATTTATGGGAAACATCCCAGAAAAGGTGATGCTGCAGCAGAGACTTGAAGGATTAGTATGAGTTATTCTGGCAAAGAGAGGAGAGGAAAGGCTGGTGGTCGTCCAGGGAGAGGGGGCAGTGTGTACAAAGGCAAGGAGATTGGAAATACTGTGGTGTGTTGAGGAAGCTGCACAGTTTGAACATCCTGCGTGGGGGGGGTGGGGGAAGAGGGTCGGGAGAGAGAGCTGAGGTCTGGAAGGCATATTTCTTTAGAAGGCTTGAAGCGTATCCCGTCGGGCATGGCCAGAGATTGTGGGTTTCTCTACCTTTCTATCTGCTCATGGCAATAAATGAGATTTAGGTTTTAAGAGGCCTGGAGGTGGAGACAGGACTGTGAGTCGAAGATGAGAAACAGAAGTAGCTAGTGGCATATAATGATGATGTAAACTGCAGTGAAAAATGGAAGAAAGACAAGGGTTAGACTGCAGAAATACAACAGACCAAATCCACCAGTATGTGGTGACCGGGTGAATGTGCAGCTCTAGGTGTGGCCCCGCCCAGAACTGACCTCTCTCATCCACACTTACACTCCTTGCGTCTTGAATCGGCCCCCCAGGAGCCAATACTTATCCATCAGGGTTAGCAATTCAGTTGAAACTCGTTGCCTGCCTCTTAGGTGATTCCTAATTTCTAGATGGATGATGGTGCCATCCACAAAAATAGGTGAGACAAGAATTGAAGATTTTTGACCTTGGCTTCATATGTTGAAAATCATGTGAGTTTGAAGGTCACAAGAGGCATCCCAACAGAAGTATCTAATAGGACACTGGATATTGAGGCATACACCTCAGGACAGAAATTTGAAAATCCGCATCATATACATGGAAAGCAAAGCCACAGGAGTCAATATGATAACAGTCCAATTACAGTAAGTAAAGGGGGGAAGGGAATCAAAAGAAGAACCCTTTAAAACATGGATATTTAGGCTGGGCGCCTGTGGCTCAATGGGCTAAGGCGCCAGCCACGTACACCTGAACTGGTGGGTTTGAATCCAGCCTGGGTCCGCCAAACCACAATGACGGCTGCAACCAAAAAAATGGCCGGGTGTTGTGGTGGGCACCTGTAGTCCCAGCTACTTGGGAGGCAGAGGCAGGAGACTCGCTTGAGCCCAGGAATTGGAGGTTGCTGTGAGCTGTGATGCCACAGCACTCTATCCAGGGTGACAGCTCGAGACTCTGTCTCAAAAAAAAAAAAGGATATTTACAAAGTAAACAAAAGGAGAGGTGATCACAAATGAGGCCGAGGCAGTGTATGAACAGAAGGTGATGACGGTGGCATGACAGATTTTGGGTCTTTCTAAATCCTCACGCAGAAACCGAAGAGGTAAATAGCAAAACCCAAAACCCATGGGCAAAACTGATCCCCTCCCCCCAAAAAATGCTAAATAGCATGTTGTCCCTACAATTCCCAAGATATGGATGAGCAAGTAGAGAAGCACAGTTCTAAGATGTGTGCATTTCCTGGCACACGTGCAGAAGGAAGCAGAGGAAAGCAGCCAGGCACCTGACAGGCCTGAGAAAAGAAAAACTTCAGAACAGTCAGCAGGTGCCCTTTGGATAACATACCGGATGGACAAGAACTGCTGCTGAAACCAGGAGGGGCTTTGTCCAAACCAGCAGTCAGTGGATAGAAGGGGTCTGGTGTACGACATCAAGGGGCTGAGGCAGGGGTCCTCAAACTGCGGCCCGCGGGCCACACGAGACAGTGTGAATTGTATTTGATCCTGTTTTGTTTTTTACTTCAAAATAAGATATGTGCAGTGTGCATAGGAATTTGTTCATAGTTTTTTTTTAAACTATAGTCCGTCCCTCCAGCGGTCTGAGGGACAGTGAATTGGCCCCCTGTTTAAAAAGTTTGAGGATGCCTGGGCTGAGGTATTCATGCCCCTACAAATTCTCAAAACTGACATTTCCAAGACTCTTCCTCCAAAAAGCCTCACCTGAGGATAAGAAGAAATTGCTGTGAGTGGAATAAAAGTTAAGCAGGACACAGACGATGAAGGCAAATGAAAGGGAAGGTTTAGACAAGAATGCAACAGGGCTGAGGAAATCTCGGAACGGAAACTGTCATTGTTGAATTCCTTTTTCTTTTAATACAAAACAAAGAGAAAGTTCAGAGATGTTAGGAAAGTTATCTACTGAGCACCCTTCTAAAGTTCAAAAAAAAAATTGTATCAAAATGAACAATAGAAATGCACAGAGGGAGAATCCCAACCCAAATCACTAGAATACAAAAGAGAAGCAGAGGAACAACTCTACACCTCACGAAAGCCTATCAGAAAATACATTGTAAAAAAACAGATCAAAACTATGTCAAAATGAGCTTAACAACCTGAAGAAAATGGCATCGGGGCAGCGTCCTGGCTCAGTGGGTAGGGCGCCGGCCCCATGTACCGAGGGCGGTGGGTTCAAACCCGGCCCCGGCCAAACTGCAACAACAAAAAAATAGCCAGGCGTTGTGGCGGGCACCTGTGGTCCCAGCTACTTGGGAGGCGGAGGCGAGAGAATCGCCTAAGCCCAGGAGCTGGAGGTTGCTGTGAGCCCTGACGCCAGGGCACTCTACTGAGGGCAACAAAGTAAGACTCTATATCTCTAAAAAAAAAAAAAAGAAAGAAAGAAAGAAAGAAAATTGCATTAGCTGGGAAAGGACAACATAAATAAGCAGTTTGAAACTCCAAAATTACCGGGCAGCGCCTGCGACTCGTCGAGTAGGGCGCCAGCCCCATATCCCAAAGGTGGCGGGTTCAAACCTGGCCTCGGCTGAACTGCAAAAACAGAAAAATAGCCAGGCGTTGTGGCAGGCTCCTGTAGTCCCAGTTACTCGGGAGGCTGAGACCAGGAGTTGGAGGTTGCTGTGAGCCGTGAAGCCACAGCACTCTACCAAGGGCGACAAAGTGAGACTCTGTCTCTAAAAAAAAAATAGAAAGGAATAAATTTTACAAAGATCCACAAAGCAAAAAGGAAAAATTCCTAAAAATAAAAGACAATAATGAAAGAGACAGTGCCCAAAAAAGAAAACCCAAGAGACTGAGCAGAAAACATACAAGACCTATACTTCAAGAAAACTTTCCTGAAATAAAAAAGATTCTAAATCATAAATTGAAAAAGTATGGGAACTAAAATAAAATCTTAAGGCCCTCCTCCCCAGTAACTGACTGACTGGATCCCTCCTGGCCAAGAGGACCCCTAAAACTGAGTTGTCGGCCCTGAGAAAGGAGCTCAGAGCTGTCTACTGATGCCCCGCCCTTTCTTAGTGATCCTTTGTGACTCACTAAAGGGCCTAAGGCTGCGTGAGACCCACCTGCAAGCCCTCGATATGCATTACAAACCAATTGTGTCTGTCCAGTACTTTGTCTCTAATTAACAGATCCTTTATCTTTTTTTTTTTTTTTTTTTTTGAGACAGAGCCTCAAGTTGTCACCCTGGATGCAGTGCTGTTGCATCACAGCTCACAGCAACCTCCAATTCCTGGGCTCAAGCGAGCCTCTTGCCTCTGCCTCCCAAGTATCTGGGACTACAGGTGCCCACCACAATGCCCAGCCATTTTTTGGTTGCAGCTGTCATTGTTTGGCGGGCCGGGCTGGATTCAAACCCGCCAGCTCAGGTGTACGTGGCTGGCGCCTTAGCCCGTTGAGCCACAGGTGCCGAGTCAGAACCTTTATCTTAAGCATTCCTGTTCACTGATTCCTGGTCTTTTAGACAGAGTCTCACTCTTTCAGCCAATTGTCAGCTAAATCTTTAAACCAACCTACAACCGGTAAGCCCCCCCCTTCCAGAAGTCCCCACCTTTTGGGGCCAAGCCAACGTATGTTTTCCATATTGATTTATGACCTCACCTGTAGTCCCTGTCTCGCTAAAATGTATAAAGCAACACGTAACCCCACCACCTAGAGTCCATTTGCTCAAAGATTCTTGGGTGTGGCTCCAGGTCATGGTCCTCAAATTTGGCCCAAAATAAACCTTAAGTTATTATTTACAAAGAAGCCATTCAGTATGGCTTTTCCATCAGCAAGTAAACACATGCTTGAGCGTATGAGTGTAGAACAATCAGCCTCGAGATACCCTTCGAGCACCACAGTGGTGGTTCAGGGTAGTCACAAAAATAATTGAAAAGAGGACAGTTTTAGCAAGAAAAGGAAGGTTTATTAACTCCACACAGCTGTGAGGAGGACCAGCTGCTGCTTGAAAATCTAAAGTGTTGGGTTTCGAGGCAGCCACCCACCTCCCAAAACATGAGAGTTTCAGGCACTGCCCGGGCCCTCAGTTCGTGGTGTGCTCTTGATCCAAAAGTGGCCAGAAACCCTCAAGTAAGGCAAGCACAAAACCAAGTTTATTGAGAAGGATGGGTTTTACAAGGCAAGATACATTCGCCATAGACACCCAACAGGCCCTATTGTCGAGGAAAAAAGTCAAGGAGGCAAAGGCAATAGCCACAGTTCTCTTTTACACCACCTGGTCAGGCCTACCTTGTGATTCTGAGGTCACCTGGGAAGCAGAGCCTTCCAGCACACGTGGACCTCCAGGGAGCCTTTCCAGGAACATTGCAGGGTGCATGGACTGCAATGAAAGCTGCCCTTAAAGCTGTTCCAGGTCACCATCGAGACTCTATGATGCCTGTTGCTAGCCTAGAGTCTGATACGTCTTTTGTGCTCAGTACACTAATTCTTATTGGTAGATAGGTAGGACAGACCCTCCTGCCCAGGTGAGAGCAGGCACTTAAGTCAAAATTAAGGTGGGAGCCACTGAGATGTGGCCTGGGGGCCCTGCCTTGTCCTCCTTCCCAGGGGAGTAGTTCCTAACTACCTACCTAACAATATTCTAATAAGATTAATGAACAGTAATTATTCTAAAAGTCTTTGTAGCATCTAATAAAAAAAAAAAAAAAACAGGGCAGTGCCTGTGGCTCAGTGGGTAAGGCACTGGTCCCATATACCGAGGGTGGTGGGTTCAAACCCAGCCCTGGCCAAACTGCAACAAAAAAATAGCTGGGCGTTGTGGCGGGTGCCTGTAGTCCCAGCTACTTGGGAGGCTGAGGCAAGAGAATTGCCTTAGCCCAAGGAGTTGGAGGTTGCTGTAAGCTGTGACGCCATGGCACTTTACCAAGGGTTAATAAGTGAGACTCTGTCTCAAAAAAAAAGATGATTTATAATGAAAAGAAAATTAGGCCAGGTGCGGTGACTCACACCTGTAATCCTAGCACTCTGAGAGGCTGAGGAGGGTGGATTGCCTGAGCTCAGGAGTTCAAGACCAGCCTGAGCAAGAGCAAGACCCTGTCCCTACTAAACTTAGACAAAGTAGCCAGGCAGAGTGGGGCCCTATAGTCCCAGCTACTCGGGAGGCTGAGGCAAGAGTATCACTTGAGCCCAAGAATTTGAGGTTGCTATGGGCTATGATTTCATCGCACTCTACTGAGGACAATGGAGTGAGACTCTGTCTCCAAAAACAAAACAAAACGAAACAAAACAAAACAAAACAAAAGAAGAAAGAAAATCATATCATCAGACATTTCATCAACAAAATGAAATTGTTGAAAACAGATTGAAGTATTTAAGATGCTTAAAGAACATGAGAATTAAGGACATTATATTCACAAAACTAAACTCCAAGTTAGAAGGACCTATACAAAGCTTTATCAATTTAAACTCAGAAAATATTGTTTCCCCAAGATATTTCCAAGGTATTTTCTAAAGAACAAACTGCATCCTATCAAAATAACCAGAAGACATTAACAAAAGAACTCCTGGTTTTAAACATACAGGTAATTGAAAAACTAAATGAGGGTTAAAAGAGAGAGGGTATAGTATAAATGCCTATATGATCTGACACCATAGATATAGTATAATCACTAAATTGTACTCTATCTACAGGAAGGAGGGAACAGAGAACAGGCATAGAAAATGCAAAACAAATTAATAGTTTTGTTTTTTCAGTTTTTGGCCAGGGCCGGGTTTGAACCTGCCACCTCCGGTATATGGGTCCAGTGCCCTACTCCTTTGAGCCACAGGCGCTGCCCAAATTAACTGATTTTAGTAATCATAGTTGGTGTTGGTAATATCAGTATTGCAGTCAGATATTGTGTGTATAATGTGGGTAAAAAAACAAGTAATTATGAACTACTCTAATACAATCATTCCATGAATCCTTGATAACCAGAATTCTCAGCAAAAACTCTATGAATTTTAATTATAAATAAACTCTAAATTGGTGTCATATTTAATTAAATATAAATATTTGAATAGGCATCTCTAGAATTCAGACTGTGGTCTTGAAATACTATTTCACATTAAAGAAAGCCAAGGCTTTATCCACTTCCTAAAACTGGTGTAAAATTTTATCACAAACTTAATGGCTTCAAACAATAGAAATTTATTTTCTCACAATTCTGGAGGCCAGAAGTTGAAGTCAAGTGTCGATGGGGCTATGCCTCCTTTGAAGCCTCTGAAATTCTCCTCTGTCTCTTGTGAGCTTATGTGCCTTTGGGCATTTCTGGGTTTCTGGCAGCGTAACCCCAGCCTCTACCTCTTTCTTTCCGTGGCCTTCTCTGTCTGTCTTCCCCTGTTCTGCCTCTCACACAGACACACGTACATATCATGGGATGTAGGCCTACTTTATCAAGGATTTCTTTTTTTTTTTTTTTAGAGACAGAGTCTCACTTTGTCACCCTTGGTAGAGTGCCATGGCATCACAGCTCACAGCAACCTCCAGCTCTTGGGCTTAGGCGATTTTCTTGCCTCAGCCTCCCTAGTAGCTGGAACTACAGATGCCCGCCACAGAACCTGGCTATTTTTTGTTGCAGTTTGGCCAGGGCTGGGTTTGAACCCGCCACCCTTGGTATATGGGCCTGGTGCCCTACTCACTGAGCCACAGGCACCACCCATGGATGATTTTTTTTGTTTTTGAGACATAGTCTCAAGCTGTCACCCTTAGTAGAGTACCATCCCATCACAGCTCACAGCAACCTCAAATTCTTGGGCTTAAGCAATTCTTTTGCCTCACCTGGGACTACAGGCACCTGCCACAACAGCCAACTTTTTTTTTGTTGTTTTTGCAGTTGTCGTTGTTTTAGCGGGCCTGGGCCGGGTTTGAACCCTCCAGCCTCAGTGTATGTGGCCTGTGCCCTGCCCACTGAGCTACAGGTGCTGCCCTATCAAGGATAATTTTCTCTTGAGATCCTAACTCAATTACATCCGCAAAGACCATTTTCCCAAAAATAAGTTTTACATTCACATGTCACAAGTAGACATATTATTTGGAAGGACACCATTCAACCCACTACATTTTGACCCCTGCTTTCCAAAATTCATGTCTGCTAGACATACAAAATATATCCATCCCATGCCAATGTCCCCAAAAGTCTCAGTCCATTACAGTATCAACTCTAAGTCCAATATCTCACCTAAATATTATCAGCTCAAAAGTTGTGAATCTAAATCAGGAAATCAGGTAAGGGTATGATCCTAAGAGAGAATACCCGAGAAGGGTGAGGTCTAAGAGAACTGGTCTTCTCAAGGAGAGCACAAGGATACACTTGCAGGGTCCTCTCCATGGTGACTCAGCCCTTAGGAATTTGTAAACTTAACTTCCTGGAACTTGGAAATTTCCAAGTTCTGTGAAATCCTGTAGTTCTGTAGGGGCTGGAATAGCATCTCGCGCTTGATTCAAACTGGCCAATGAGAAATGTACCTGTGGGGCGGAACTTTTTGACTGTCGATAAAAAGGGAAAGATCAAGCCAGCCGGGGAGCACGGCCATTTGAAATTCTTCTATGCCGTAAGCTCCCAGTTGGTGAATAAAGTCCTTCCTCTTATAAACGTGGTGTTTGGGTGCTCTTTCTCTTTGTTGGGGCTCGTCTTCCTGCAACAATCCAGCTAGGGACAAATTTCCTCTCCATGTGTAAGCATGTGAAACCAGAAGACAAATTATCTGTTTCCAACACATAATGATGTGACAAGCACAGGATAGACGTTTCCATTGCGAAAGAGAGACATTAGAAGGATTAAAGGGGCTGCTGGTATCAACCACGTTCCAAATCAAACAGGGAAAATTCCTTTAGGTTTTAAGTCCTTAAATAAATTTTCTGCAGGAGGGGTGGGGAAAGGAAGAGCAGAGAGAGGGAAGGAGTGTTTGTGGGGGTGTCTTGGTGTGTGCCACACTTTTTGGGGGCAAAACACGATTTTAAGAGGGACTTTACCTAGCAAATGCAATCAGTGTAACCTGGTTTCTTGTACCCTCAATGAATCCCCTACAATAAATATATATTATAATATATATTTAATAAATATATATAAATAAGTGGGATTTATCCCAGGGATATAAGATAGGAAAAAAAAATAAATAATTTTCTTTTTTTTTTTTTTAGACAGAGCCTCAAGCTGTCACCCTGGATAGAGTGCTGTGGCATCACAGCTCACAGCAACCTCCAACTCCTGGGCTCAAGTGAGTCTCCTGCCTCCGCCTCCCAAGTAGCTGGGACCACAGGCACCCGCCACAATGCCTGGCCAGTTTTGGGGTATAGATGTCATTGTTGTTTGGCGGGCCCAGGGCTGGATTCGAACCCACCAGCTCAGGTGTACTTGGCTGGCGCCTTAGCCTGGCCAAAATAAATAATTTTCTGTAGCTTGATATTCTTCCCCCTGAGCCTCCAATGTGATCCTACCAGCCTCTAGGGTTCTGGCCTTGAAGTCACTCTTTCTTTCCCTTGCAAGGTAACACGTTTGCAGCCGAGTAGCTTGATCAGCCAGTTTCCTTCCTGTAGAATCATGGAAGGCCGACACTCTTCCTTAATTTCTTCTTGTCTCTGTACCCTTCAGTTCAAGTCACCAGTATTTCTACTAACACAACACTCTCAAAGACCTTGTGAGCCTCCTGACTATGTCACAGAGATCTACGCCATTAGACAAGAGGGTTCTCCACAGACTTTCCTGGATAGCCTCAGTTCAATTCCTGACATCTGCTGAAATGACTGAGTAAATCCATGAGTCATATGTTTGGTCTTTTGAGCAAAAGTTGCTCAGTCACACCCTTGAACTTCTCTGTGAAACAGGCTTTTTAAATAGTGACTTTCCTAATTTTGGCACCCTTTCTAATCCGAATAGCTTGAGAACTTCTCAAATCATCAAGTGCTTGTTCCTTTTTATTTATCTGTCTTCGTCATGCTTCACTGTAAGCAGCAAGGAGAAACCAGGCTGCACATCCAATACTTCACTTGGAAATCTCCTCAGCTAAATATCCAAGTTCATCACTTACAAGTCTGCTTTCACCCAACAATAGAACACAATTCAACCGAGTTTTCTGCCACTTTATAATAAATGTTTCTTCTTCCAGTTTCTAGTAACATGTTCCTTATTTTCTTCTGAGATGTAATGCAAAGAACCTTTAATGTTCATCTTCAATATTTTGTTCATGACAATACATGCATTTTCTAAGACAATAGGAGCTTTCTCTACGGTGCTCTTTTCCTTCTTTTTGGTCCTCACCAGACTTCCCTTTAATATTCATATTTCTATCAACCATCTCTATGAAGCAATGTAGACTTTTTCTGGCCATGTGCAAAAGTTCATGCCTACAATCCTAGCACTCTGGGAGGCTGAGGCAGGAGGATCCTATGAGGTCAGGAGTTCAAGACCAGCTTAAGCAAGAGTGAGACCCTGTCTCTACTAACAATAGGAAAAAAAAATTGAGGCAGGAGGATTGCTTGAGCCCAGGAATTCAAGTTTGCTGTGAGCTATGATGACACCATGGCACTCTACCCTGGGGCTACAGAGTGAGACTCTGTCTCAAAAAATCAGAATACAAATAAATAAATAAATAAAAATAGAAAAATTACCTGGGTGTCATGGCGGGCACCTGTAATCCCAGCTGCTTGGGAGGCTGAGGCAGGAGAATTGCCTAAACCCAGCAGTTTGAGGTTGCTGTGAGCTATGATGCCAACGCACTCTAGCCTGGGGCAAAAGAATGAGATTCTGTGGGGGGGGGGGGCGGAGAAATGGCTTTGTCTATTATGCATCTTAAAAATGTTCTAGCTTCCACACACGATCCAATTCCAAAGTCACTTCAACGTTTTTTTAGATATTTGTTTCAGCAATGCATTTCTTCCTGATCCCCAAATTTATTAGTTTCCTAGGGCTGCCATAAAAAAGTACTACAAGCTGAGTGACTTGAAATAACAGAATGCATTCTTTCAGAGCCCTGGAGGCCAGAAGTTCTAAGTTTATAGAGTAGGCCATTCTCACCCTGAGGCTTTGGGGGCACGCACATCTTGCCTCTCCCAGCTTATAGTGATTGCAGCAGTTCCTTGGCTTGTGGTACCATAAGTCCAGTCTCTGCCCCATGTTCTTATGGCCTTCTCTGTGTCTGCATTTTTCAAATCTATTTCTCTCTTCTAAGGACACCAGTCTCTGTATTTCAAGCCTGCCCTGGATCCAGGATGATCTCAAACTCTTAAGCTTAATTGCATATGAAAAGATCCTATTTCCGGGCAGCACCTGTGGCTCAGTGAGTAGGGCGCCAGTCCCATATACAGAGGGTGGCGGGTTAGAACCCGCCCCGGCCAAACTGCAACAAGAAAAAAATAGCCGGGCATTGTGGCAGGAGCCTGTAGTCCCAGCTACTTGGGAGGCTGAGGCAGGAGAATCGTTTGAGCCCAGGCGTAGGAGGTTGCTGTGAGCTGTGATACCACGCACTCTACCCACGGGGGCAGCTTTCGGCTCTGGCTCAAAAAAAAAAAAAAAAAAAAACAAAATTTACAAAAGTAAGTACCTGGTGAGAAACCGCAGTATATTGAACTAGGGTAGTGACAGCAGAGCTGGAGATATGTGAACGATTTAAGCAAAGTTTACCATCTAAGATCGGCAGGACTGCACGATATTCTGGACTGGGGTGAAGAGATATGTAAGAGGGAGAGAGACTCAAACACGATTTTCAGATTTCTAGATTCCAAGACTGGATGGTGAGACTGTTCACTAAGAGGGAAAACAGCACGAGGATCATGTTAGGGAATGAAGCTGTTGAGTCTGGTCTAATTGCTTCATAAATCTCCCTACTGTCACCCAGGTTTGCAATACTTTATTGCTTCTGTTTTTACCTTTTTGGTAGACTTTCACCTTATTATGAAAGTACTGCACTCTATTTGCTTTAAAAGAGAGAAAAAATAGAACTATAAAGAAGATTTAAAATTCTCCACCGTGGGCGGCACCTGTGGCTCAGCGAGTAGGGCACCGGCCCCATTATACGAAGGTGGCGGGTTCAAACCCTGCCTCGGCCGAAATGCAAAACAGAAAAATAGCCGGGCCTTGTGGCAGGCGCCTGTAGTCCCAGCTCCTCAGGAGGCTGAGGCAAGAGAATCCCCTAAGCCCAGGAGTTGGAGGTTGCTGTGAGCTGTGTGACGCCACGGCACTCTACTGAGGGCAATAGGCCACTGTGACCTAGACTCTTTCCACTTCCCTCTCGGAATCTAAACATGGTCACCTTCGAGAACAGAGGCCTGCCCACCTGCAGGGCAGCAGGTGACACACCCTCTTCACCACCCAACTAAAACTACAAGAATTTGCAACAGGGGAGAAAGAAAGAACGGAAACTTCCAAGGCTGTGCCTTTTTTCTTAGAAGTACTTTAAAACGGAAATTTGTTTGTATTTTCTATTTACATTTTACATGTTGCACATATGGTTAGGGGTCAGCCATTTTGAATGCTCTCCGGTGACCAAACCAGCCTTCAGAGCCTTCTCTGTCCTACTTCCAACTTGCAACTCTGACTTTACTTGCAGTACGACCTTCTTCATTATAATCTGAAAGGAGAAAAAAAGCCTTGTAAAAAAAGAAAACAGCAAAAACAATAACAATAATCATGAATCTTATCCCAAGCATTCCAGTAACTATTTTTGTGTATGTACTTAGCTGTACTATAAGTAGTTGGTTTAAAAGGCCAAAAATAGGCTCGGCGCCTGTGGCTCAACAGGCTAAGGTGCCAGCCAGTACACCTGAGCTGGCGGGTTCGAATCCAGTCCAGGCCCACCAAACAACAATGACGGCTGCAACCAAAAAATGGCCAGGCGTTGTGGCGGGTGCCTGTAGTCCCAGCTACTTGGGAGAGGGAGGCAGGAGACTCACTTGAGCCCAGGAATTGGAGGTTGTGAGCTGTGATGCAACAGCACACTATCCAGGGTGACGGCTTGAGGCTCTGTCTCAAAAAAAAAATTTAAAAAAATTTTAAAAAGGCCAAAAATAAAAGGTTTCTATTTATTTTTTTTTTTTTTTGAGACAGAGTGTTAATCTGTTGCCCTGGGTAGAGTGCTATTACATCACAGCTCACAGCAACCTCAGACTCTTGGGCTTAAGCCAGTGGTTCTCAACCTTCCTAATGCCGCAATCCTTTAATACAATTCCTATGGGTCGCAACCCGCAGGTTGAGAACTGTTGGCTGAAGCGATTCTCTTGCCTCAGCCTCCCAAGTAGCTGGGACTACAGATGCCTGCCACGACGCCCAGCTATTTTTTTGTTGCAGTTGTTTAACTGGCCAGGGCCAGGTTCGAACCTGCCACCCTCGGTGTATGTGGCTGGCGCCATAACCACTGTTATATAGACACCAAGCCCTTTTTTCCTTTTTTTTTTTTTCTATGAAGTTGTTGGTGTTTTTATTATTATTTTTTCTTTTGTGGGGCTTTTGTCCTGTTTGATGTATGTGTGAAATGATGTGGTCTGACAATATACCAGAATTGTATTTTGCTGAGTTGTTCTAGAATAAATAAATAAGACATACCAAGTTTTTTTTTGTTTGTTTGTTTTTTTCAGTTTTTGGCCCGGGCTGGGTTTGAACCCGCCACCTCCAGCATATGGGGTGAGGGCACTACTCCTTTGAGCCACAGGTGCTGCCCCACATACCAAGTTTTTAAAAATGGGCAAGACTAAAAGTACTAGTCTAAGGATGCCCACTTGGATAAAAAACAATAAGGAGCCCCAAGGAGTGATTATTATAAAAGTCAGGACAATTGGTTACTTTTAGAGGAAGGGTAGGGCCTGGGATTATTATGGGAAACATGATAGGAATAGTGGGGTGGCCAGCAAAGTTCTATTTTATTGTGGCTTGTTTGTACCCATATTTTTATTTTACAATAAAGAGGTTTCTTTATATATATATTTTTTTTTTTTCTTTTTTTTTCAGTTTTTTGGCCATGGCTGGTTTTGAACCCATCGCCTCTGGCATATGGGGCTGGCACCCTACTCCTTTGAGCCACAGGCGCTGCCCAATAAAGAGGTTTCTTTCTGTTTTGTTTTTTGGGGGGGGCAGTTTTTGGCCAGGGCTGGGTTTGAACCCACCACCTCTGGCATGTGGGGCTGATGCCCAAATCATAGAGCCATAGGGGCCGCCCAATAAATAGGTTTATTAAAAAAAAAAAAAAAAAACAGGGGTCATTGACTTTAGCATTATTGGCAAAAGAAGTTTCAGAACCATAAGAACAGAAGTTAGATTGCTGTGAGATACAGAAGAAAAGGCAAGAGACGGGACAATCAGCAGGCTGTGGCTGAGCGTGGAAGGGGAGAGAGCTGTAGCTTCGGACGAACACAGTGAAACAGATGCGTTCTCTTTTCTTTTTGCTCATTTTCTTTTCAAATGAATGAAACTTGAACACGTTTAAGTGCCAAAAGGAAAGAAAAAATGGAGAAGGGGAAGGTTGAAGATACATGAGAGGAAGACACCGGACAGAGGAAACTACAGGGAACGCGACCCGGAGAACAGAACTGACCTTAAGTGGGAAGGAGACAGTAGTCACTTCAACTTGAACTTAAGAGACGGAGGGCTAGCAGCAGAAAGTTGAGAAAGTTCCTCCTCTAAATGTCTATGTTCCTTGTGAAAGAGGGAGGTGACCTGTAATGAAGGTGGTGTGGGGGATGGGGAGCTTAAAGTATCAGAAGATTTCAAACATCCAAGTCTTGAGGGTTTGACAGAAATGGGAAACTGAATTCGTAGAAATACCACTCCGTGCCATTCTGCCATTTTTTTTTATTTTATTTTATTTTTTTTTAGCAACTTGGTTATACAATTAAGAAGGTAATGGACCACACATCGCTGAAATCAACCCAGAAGTCATTTTGCAACAGGCTTCTCAGGTACATTGCTGAAAATCAAAGCTGCTCCCATTTTATTTATTTATTTTTTAAATTTTTTTGTAGAGACAGAGTCTCACTTTATCACCCTCGGTAGAGTGCCATGGAGTTACAGCTCACAGCAACCTCCAACTCATGGGCTTAGGTGATTCTCTTGCCTCAGCCTCCCGAGTAGCTGGGACTACAGGCGCCCGGTACAACGCCCCGGCTATTTTTTTGTTTTGCAGTTCGGCTGAGGCCGGGTTTGAACCTGCCACCTTCGGTATATGGGGCTGGCACCCTACTTGCTGAGCCACAGGAGTCACCCTTTTTTTTTTTTTTTTTGTAGAGACAGACTCTCTGTAGATAGAGTAGAGTGCTGTGGCATCACAGCTCACAGCAACCTCCAACTCCTGGGCTTAGGTGATTCTTTTGCCTCAGCCTCCCAAGAAGCTGGGACTACAGGAGCCCGCCACAACACCCGGCTATTTTTTTGTTGCAATTTGGCCGAGGCTAGGTTTGAACCCACCACCCTCGGTATATGGGGCTGGTGCCTTACTGACTGAGCCACAGGTGCCACCCTGCTGGAGTGTCATCATTAACACAACTCTGCTGCTTTCCCTGCCACTGGTCATCTCTGGTAATCTCCGGACATCTTTCTGCTTTCTGTTTCAAATACCAGACTACAAATCTCTTCCCATTTCTCCAGGCCAAATTCCCAAGGGAGCGGGGAGATCAGTTAATCTAATTACCATTGTTCTTGAGTGGACATTTGTGCCAGGATATCCCTGGGCTACTGATCCCCCTTGGGCTCAGCAGTAGCCACGAGGCTGTTCCTGCAGTACCAGTAATTAAACGTGCATGAAAAAGCAATCTCCCCTTTTCTGCAGGTGGTAAGTGGCATTCTCAGGCAGATCTTCCCTGGTGTCACTAAAATGTCTCTGTTAGGTTTTTTGACCCTGGGATCCAAACAATGAAACCACAGGCTCTGCGCCTGTGGCTCAACAGGCTGAGGCACCAGCCACATACACCTGAGCTGGCGGGTTCGAATCCAGCCAGGGCCCGCCAAACAACAAAGAGGGCTGCAACCAAAAAATGGCCGGGCGTTGTGGCGGGCGCCTGTAGTCCCAGCTACTTGGGAGGCGGAGGCAGGAGAATCGCTTGAGCCCAGGAGTAGGAGGTTGCTGTGAGCTGTGATGCAACAGCACTCTACCCAGCGGGATAGCTTGAGGCTCTGTCTCAAAAAAAAAAAGAATGAAACCACAGACCACACAGATTAGTGACAGGACAGAGTTAATTGACAAGGAAAGATAGAAAGATTGATAAAAGAAGGGGAAAAGAACCTCTGGCAGAAAGGGGAATCCAAGTAGAAAGCTCCACCCCTCACCCTCCCACCCAAGACTTTCAGTCTGGGTGTTTAAATTTTATCCTGGGGCAGGGGATTTGGGGGAAGTTTGACACAGTTGGCAAGGTCAAGGTCATGAACAAAGCAGTTTGAAAGGATCTGGGTAGTTGCTCCTTGAGCAGAGAGAACACACCCTAATTCCTTGTCTAGGGCAAAAACTACAAAGACCAAATTTCTGTCCTTAATTTTAGGATTATTTTCTGCTGTAGGTTCTGCTTCGCCTCTTTTGCTCCCCCTTTTGCTTCCCACTCTTTCTCCCTGTCAATAAACTCTATCCCATCACTTACCTGTGTGATCTTTGGTTTCATTCTTCAAATTCAACAGCAAGGACTTGGCATAAAGAGAAATTCTGACAACACTGTGAGGGCTCAGAACACAACACTGCAAATTATGATGCCTCAGTGTACTGAATATTCAAACTCAAGGAAACCAGGAAGGCGTCTCTGACCTTTTCACATCCTCCTTTTCTTCTTTTCCCCATTCTCCCCAAGTAGATCATTGAAAATAGAATTTCTCACTCCTTAATAAACGCTAGAAATCCTCCTCAAGCAAGCCATAAAACTTAGTAAGATTACTTCCTGATGTTCCCCTGCCCTGTGTGAAGCATGGACATAAGCGGATTCTCTGACCCTCCTTACCTGAAAGTAGGTCATGAGACCTTTATTCTGGAAAAGTCCTACATTATATATGGAGGCCAAGAAGACTATGAACAAGCAGGCCTTGCTGGGTGCCCCCTCCTCAGCTTACCGTCATTAGATCATGCCTCTTTTATCCAATCATGTTTGTCTACAACTACCTACTTTTTTCACCAAATTTGGCGTAAGACGACAGGTTTCCCTGGGTCTTTAGGCTTTCATTTCTGAAGACTCCCCTGTACCTAAAAGTTTGCTAAATTTATTATGTCTTTCTCTTGTTAATCTTTGTTTATTATACATGGGGTGCCAATTGTCAACTTTGTGACGAGTGAGGAAAAGGGATTACTTTTCTCCCTTACGATATCAAATAATGGGCTAAGTACCCACCTACACAGACTTTTGAACTGTTTTGTAATGTTTTGCCCTGTTGTCATGATGAGTAAGCATTGCATCACAATTCATAGCCAGAAAAAAACCAAACTATAACTTTTCCCCTAAGTGCTGCTATAGCTGCAACTCACAGGTTTTTGATATGATCTGTAGTATCCTTCAGTTAAGTAGATTTTCTCATTTTCACTGTGATGTCTTCATCAACCCTTGAAAAATTTGATGGTTTCAGTTGCAGGGGTAGAGACTTTTTGTTTCCTTGTTTATTTCTAGTTTAATTCCATTGTGGTCAGACAACATGCTCTATTTAGAAGGGGTTGGGGCTTTACTGCTCAGTATACTCTTGATTTTGGCATGTGGTACCCTTGCATCAGATTTCCTCCATGTCCAACTACCATGCTCCTGGGAACTACCTTAGAAAACTTCCAAGGCCCCTCCTGAAACTAAGTGTATATGATTCCAAGCACAAACTAAACGAAGAATACAGGCCATCCCCATATTACAAACGAGATAGCTTCTGTAGGTCTGGATTGACCTTGAATTTGTGCCTAAGTTGGAACTGGTACCTTTACCTATGACCTATAATGGCCTTCTTGGTAGGTGAGAGTCCTACACCAGTAGGATGCAACTTAGGAACCGCCTGCACACTCTCATTTTTCTTCCTGTTAATTCTTTTCTCTTGATTTTTCAAAATGTAGCAACCATTGCTTCCAATTAAAAACAGAAAAAGAGGCTCGGCGCCCGTAGCTCAGCGGCTTGGGCGCCAGCCATATGCACCGGGGATGGCGGGTTCGAACCCAGCCCGGGCCTGCCAAACAACTTCAACTACAACAACAGTAACAAAATAGCCGGGCGCCTGGAGTCCCGGCTACTCGGGAGGCTGAGGCAACAGACTCGCTTAAGCCCAAGAGTTTGAGGCTGCTGTGAGCTGTGACGCCACGGTACTCTATCGAGAGCGACATAGGCAGACTCCGTCGCGAAGAAAAAAAAAACACCAGAAAGAAAAAATAAGAGGAAAAACCACCGGTATGGGACCGCACATCTCGTCGCCTTCACTCTTTGCACAAGGAAGCGGAGCGCCGGCCCCGCCCCCTCTGCGCACCCGCGCGCCGCCCCGTCCCCAGGCCCGAGGGCGGGGCCTCCGCGGCGTGCTGACGTCAGAGAGGGCTGCGACGCTGACGGCCGCGGCGGGGCTGTATGCGGAGACCGGCCCGAGCGGCGGCGGGGCCCTAGGACCTCGCGTGGCGTCCGCGGGCTCCGGGGCGGGGGCTCCAGCGCCGAAGCCCCCTCCCCGGGGAGGCGGGGCCTGGGAGAGCTCCCAAGCCGGGAGCGGCGGCGGCGGCCGGGACGATGCATCAGAAGCTGCTGAAGAGCGCGCATTACATTGAGCTGGGCAGCTACCAGTACTGGCCGGTCCTGGTGCCCCGTGGCATCCGCCTTTACACCTACGAGCAGATCCCCGTGTCCCTCAAGGACAACCCGTACA
>CAUYRH010049249.1:0-33970 GCA_963574655.1 Perodicticus potto | reverse complement strand
TGTCCTGATGGGTTTGAGTAATAATCAAGAAAGACACAAATTACAACAGCATAATCCCAAGAGTTTAAAGTCCGAAAGATCAAATTCTGACTGACTGAATACAAAAACTGAGGCCAGATATCTGTTGCATACAAGAGTCTCATCTTATCTTTAAAAAAGGACTCAGGGTGAAGGGATGGTCATCTATAAAACAGGCAAATGGAAATCATAAAAAAGCAGGGTTACAATCCTATTTGCAGATACAATAGGTTTTAAACCAACAAAGATAAGGAGAGATAAGGATGGACACTCTTATTTGTCAAGGGAAACACTCAACATGAAAAGATTTCAATATTTAACATTGAGGCACCCTACCAAAATACTCTTCAATTTATAAAGCAAACCTTAACAGATATAAACCATTTGATATCTTCCAGCACTATAATAGTTGGAGATTTTAACCCCCCCCTTGTCAGCTCTAGATAGATCCTCCAAGAAGAAACTAAACAAAGAAATAATGGACTTAAACTTGCCTCTCAAGCAAAAGAACTTACCAGACATCTATAGAACATTTCATCCTAACAAAACTGAAGATATATTTTTCTCATCAGCCCATGGATCATCCCCCAAAATAGATCATATCTTAGGACACAAGTCTAACCTCAGCAAATTTTTAAAAAATATAAATTATTCCTAGTATTTTCTTGGACCATCACAGAATAAAAGTTGAATTCAATAGCAGTAGGAAAATTCATACTCAAACTAAGCCATGGAAACTAAACAACCTTATACTGAATGATATCTGGGTCAAAGACAAAAGTAAGAAGGAAATCACCAAATTTTTAGAACAAAATAACAATGAAGACACAAATTATCAAAACCTGTGGGATACTACAAAGGCAGTCCTAAAAGGGAAATTTATAGCATTGAAAGTCTTCATAAAGAAAACAGAAAGAGAGGAAGTTAACAACTTAAAGGGTCATCTCAAGGAACTGGAAAAGGAAGAACATTCCAACTCCAAACCCAGGAAAGAAAAAAAATAACCAAAATTAGAGCAGAATTAAGTGAAATTGAAAACAAAAGAATCATTCAGAAAATTGACAAAACAAAAAGTTGTTTTTTTAAAAATATTAACAAAATTGATAAACCTTTGGCTAACCTAACCAGAAAAAGAAAAGTAAAATCTCTAATGTCATCAATCAGAAATGATAAAGGAGAAATAACAACAGACACCTCAGAAATTCAAAAAATCTCTATGATTACTACAAAAAACTCTATTCTCAGAAATATGAAAATCTGAAGAAAATAGACCAATACCTGGAAGCACACCACTTTCCTAGACTCAGCCAGAAAATTTCAGAAATTTTGAATAGACCTATATCAAGCACTGAAATAGCATCAACTATACAAAAGCTCCCAAAGAAGAAAAGTTCAAGACAATGACTTCACATCAGAATTCTACCAAACCTTTAAAGAGTAACTGATACCTATATTACATAACCTTTTCCAAAACACAGAAAAAGAAAGAATACTTCCCAACACATTCTATGAAGTAAATACCACCTTCATTCCCAAATCAGAAAAGGACCCAAGAAAGAAAGGATATAGAAACTACGGACCAATATCATTAATGAATATTGATCCTAGCAAACAGAATTCAACAACACATCAAAAAAAAAGATAATACACCCTGATTAAGTTGGTTTTATCCCAAGGTTACAAGGTTGGTTCAACATACGCAAATCTATAAATATAACCATCACATAAATGAAATAAAAAAGACCATATGATTCTCTCAATTGATGCAGAAAAAGCTTTTGATAATATCTAGCATCCTTTCATTATCAGAACACTTAAGAAAATAGGCTTACATGGGACATTTCTTAAACTGATAGAGGCCATCTACAGTAAACCCAAAGCTAATACCATATTGAATGGAGTAAAATTAAAAACATTGCCACTCAGATCTGGAATTAGACAAGGATTCCCACTGTCTCCACTGCTATTCATCATAGTAATGGAAGTGTTAGCCATGACAATCAGGCAAGAGAAGGGATCAAAGATGTCCAGATGGGGTCAGAGAAGATCAAACTCTCACTCTTTGAGGATGACATGATCTTATATCTAGAAAACCCCATGGACTCAACTACAAAACTCTTAGAAGCAATCAAGGAATATAGCAGCATCTCAGAATACAAAATCAATACTTACAAATCAGTAGCTTTTATATATACCAACAATAGTCAAGCTGAAAATACAGTCAAGGACTCTATTCCTTTTACAGTAGTGCCAAAGAAGATGAAATATCAGGAAATTTACCTAACAAAGGACGTGAAATATTTATAAAGAAAATTATGAAACTCTGAGAAAAGAAATAGCATAAAATGTTAACAAATGGTAAAACATACCATGCTCATGGCTGGGAAGACTCAACATTGTTAAATCATACTACCCAAAGTAATCTACAGATACAATCCCTATTAAAGCCCCCTTGTCATACTTTAAAGATACTGAAAAAATAGTACTTCATTATGGAATCAGAAAATAAACCTCGAATAGCCTATACATTACTCTGAACTAAAAACAAATCAGGAGGCATCACGTTACAAGACTTCAGGATATACTATAAATCTATAGTGATCAAAACAGCATGGTACTGGCACAAAAATAGAGAGGTATATATATGCAACAGAACAGAGAACCAAGAGATGAACCCAGCCACTTATCATCATTTGATCTTTGATAAGCCTATCAGAAGCATTAATTGGGGGAAAGATTCCCTATTTAACAAATGGTTAAACTGGGTGAACTGGCTGATGACCTATAGAAGACTGAAACTGGACCCTCACCTTTCACCATTTAAAAAAAATTGATTCCAGATAAAAGATTTAAACTTAAGACAGGAAACTATAAAAATACTAGAAGAGAGTGCAGGGAAAATGCTTGAAGAAATTAGCCTGGGAGAATTTTTTATAAGGACCACTCTGGCAATTCAAGCAACACCAAAAATATATTACTAGGATCTGATCAAACTAAAAAGCTTCTGCATAGCCAAGAGCACAGTAAGTAAAGCAAGCAGACAGCCTTCAGAATGGGAGAAGATATTTGCAGGTTATGTTTCCTACAAGGATCTGATAACTAGAATCCACAGAGAACTCAAACTAATCAATAAGAAAAGAACAAATAACCCCATTTCCTTGTGGACAAGAGACTTGAACAGAAGCTTCTCTGAAGAAGACAGGTGCATGGCCTACAAACACATGAAAAAATGCCCATCATCTTTAATCATCAGAGAAATGCAAATCAAAACTACTTTGAGATATCATCTAACACCACTAAGATTAGCCCACATCACAAAATCCCAAAACTTCAGATGCTGGCATGGATGTGGAGAGAAGGAAACATTTCTACACTGCTGGTGGGAATGCAAGCTAATATGTCATTTTTGGAAAGAAGTTTGGAGAATACTCAAGGAACTAAAAGTAGACCTGCCATTTGATCCTGCAATTCCTCTACTAGGTATCTACCCAGATGATCAAAAATCATTTTACAACAAAGACATTTGCACCAGAATGTTCATTGCAGCCCAATTCATAATTTCCAAGTCATGGAAGCAGCCTAAGTGCCCATCAACCCATGAATGGATTAACAAATTGTGGTATATGTATGTATACCATGGAATACTATGCAGCCATGAAAAAGGATGGAGCCATCACATCTTTTATGTTTACCTGGATGGAGCTGGAACATATTCTTCTTAGTAAAGTATCTCAAGAATGGAAGAAAAAGTATCCAATGTACTCAATACTATTATGAAACCAATATATAATCACCTACACTTTCATATGAATAATAAAACAAAACTATAGTCCAGAAAGAAAGAGGGAAGAAGAAGGAGAGGCAAGGGGAGGGGGAAGGCCAGGAGGACGGAGGGCATTTGGTGGGACCTTATCTATTGTTTATAATGCAATGGTACATTTTAAAACTATTAAGAGTAGAGTATAAATGCCTTACCACAACAAATAAGTAAGTGAGGTGATGGTTATGTTAACAAGTTCAATGCAAGATTTCCACATTGCATATGAAATTAGCACCTTGTACCCCATAAATGCATTAATGTACAGTTATGATTTAATAAAAAAAAATTTTCAAAGACCAAAGTCAAGTCATCATCTTAAAAGATTAAAATTCTACAAGCATAATACTAGAAAAACTACTTTTCAAAAATTCTTTATACATTTTAAAAAGAGGATTTATTTGAGAAACATAGACAAACAGAACAGAACACAGGCCAGTTTACACAATAACATAGGCAATAATAACATGTATTTTTGCAAGCAGAAACACTCAGGTATATTAGCAACAATAGCCTGGGTGTAACAGCTATAAGCAGATGAATCATATTCATAAGGAAATAGGTCAAAAGTAAATTGCACAAATGCACATCACTAGGGTTGGTAATTGCGCACACCCAGCTTTATAATTGGTCATATGAAATACCCTGATGGACAGCCAAAGTCTTTTGACAAGATTGATCAAACATCGAGATGGGTCGCTCCCACATAAGACGTCACCCAAAGAGCAGAGATCTTGAGAAATTTCGTCTTGCGCAAGCACAGATACACAAAAAGGACATCTCTTCAGTCATCGAGGAAGTTTCGACATTTTCACATACACACAAAGCCAATGTTGTGCACTTTCATGGAGTCGAATTTGCACCCAAAACCATAGTACAAATTAGAACTCTCCGAACACCTTTACATAATTTATTATCTCCATTATTGGAACTGGTGCAAAGATTAAATGCATGACATAGCAAAGGATCAACAATAATGCTGACAATGGAAAATAGTGGGAGAAAAACTAAAAAGGAAAATCTGACATACGAAAAAGTATATTACAGGGATAGATTACAGACAACTGGATGGAAGTCCTCCATAGCATGGGCTGAATTTCACCATCATTAACTGTATTTTGAAGTCTTTCATCAGGATGAATCGCTGTATTTTCTTCTTTTAAGGCATGGCGCTCCATGGAGAATACTTCCCCATTCATTTTCTACATGGCTCTGATCTTTTTGAAATTCTTCTTTAATTTGCTATACACTGGAAGTGGACATTCCCTATTAAATTTTCCCACCTTCCCCATTCTGCATGGACTCATATACAGATCCCGAATTTGGTGGAAATGATACTGGTGATTGAACGGTAACACATTTTCACGTCCTCACACGCACGGTTTTGAACGAGTTAGCAACTTCCCTAGCTTCTTCAGGCAAGTGTGGCCTTAATTCATTAAAAGCTCCTGAAGTTTCATCAGCTAGAAGAAGTGCCCATTCAAACGCACAAATGATACATTTTTAAACTAAAGTTTCCATCACTGCCATATCACGTGCCAATTCACTCATCTAAATTTTAGATGCAAATAAAGGCAGCAATGAGGTAACAGTTCTTCCTGACACAATGAAACTGTCATACATGTAACCAGAAGCACACAAATCCCTTCCTCCAGAATTCAGCTTTCAGGATTTCAACATTTGGAACTTCAATCTTCAGATGATTATGATTTTCAGGATTTTAAGCGTTAGGGATTTTAGACTTGAGGGAATTTGATCTTTGAGGACTATGTCTCTCAGGAATATGATCGGCACTGGTCCCAAGACCACTGCAAACGGCCTCAAGATCATCAGCTGTCCCCCCACTCTAACTCCTCCCCACTCCTCACTCCTAAATACTCCATGCATCACTCCACACCCACACATCTTCCTGACTTAGCATATAAACTCTTCCTTCAGAAGCAGGCTACCAAGGTCACTTACAATACACAGACAGGCTGTCATAAATAATCTTGAAACCCTTATTGTCCCACTGTTTTGGGTGAGGGCCTTGTAAGGTCAGCTTTGCAAAAGCCTGCCAAGGGTCTATCAGGAGGAAAGGGCTTACCCATGAGCCTGCACAGGCCCTTGTAGACATTCCTATCCATAGAGGTCAGGGGATTGAAAACAACATAGTGTCACGGGGCATACGAGACTGTGTGTCTGTGTACACATAGTAAAGTACACGTGTGTCCGCACAGCACAGCCCAAGTGTCTATGTCTGTCTGTGACCGTGACTCTGACAACCCCAGTGAGTCCCACTTTTCAACTAAAGATCAACCGTTGGGCTTTTGTGAATTAGTAAAGAACCAGCAGGGATGTCGACAGCAAGGGCTTCAGGGGACAATCTGGGGATAAGTGTGGAGGGCACTTGAGAGCATGTTTGCATAATCCTTTACAAAGCTTGAAGGAAGAGGTGATTGTACAAAGAGCAAGGGGTCCTCAGGGGGACTGCAGGAAACCTAAACCTCCCAAAGCTTCCCAGTGTCACATTGGCCTCTGACAATGCTGCAGCCTGAGAGATACTTTCCAAAGCCATCGCACACTGTCACTCATGAGTTGTGCCTGCATAAACGTGACCCCACTTTCTTGCTTGCTCCTTGTGATTTGTCTGTCAGTACTCTTTCCTTTCTCTCAACTCTTAACATTTTGTTCCTATAGAACTTAGGGATGAGCTGGGAATGGTGATTCACACCTGTAACCCTGGCACTTTGGGAGTCAGAGGCAAGTGGATTGCTTGAGCTCAGGAGTTTGAGACCAGCCTGAGCAAGAGTGAGACCCCATCTCTACTAAGAATAGGAAAACTAGCTGGGTGTCATGGCAGGTACCTGTAGTCCCAGCTACTTGGGAGGCTGAGGCAAAAGAGAATGCTTGAGCCCAAGAGTTTGAAGTTGCTATGAGCTATGATGATGCCATGGCACTCTACCCAGGAAGACAGTGAGACTCTGTCTGAAAAAAACAAATAAAAGAAAAGGACCTGGGGGAAGTGAGATTTCGAAGAGTAAGGATGGGTCTTAATTAAGTCACTACTGTAGCCCAGCACCCAGCAGAACCTGGCACAGTGTCGGTGCTCAGGAAACATTGGTTATAGAAGAGGGACCTTTTGCTGTCTAGAGTATGCTGCTCTCTTCCTAATTAACAGCACATTGTTTTAAACTCTCTGCAATGGCTCTGCAGTGAATCGTCTGATATGTATCAAAAGCCTGGCTATTGATGCTCCATGGAAGGGGAAAAAACTTATCGAGGTTTCTCCAACATGTCTGGCCCAAGAGGAAAGAAGGTGAAATTGATTTCATATAGGAGTTCCCAGACACAGCCTAAAATCATTCCCTAACCCACTACATTATAGAATTGCCACTTACAGAGTCTCATACACTGGGTGCGAATCCAGGCTCTGCCACAGGGTACTGTATCACCTGGGGCAAGGTACTCCACTCCCCTGAGCTTTGGATTCTTATCTGCAGTGACTTCTCTGTTCTTGCTCAACACCTTTCATTATATTTTAAACAGACCTGACTCATCCGTTTACTGTGAGAATTAATGTGGGGGGGGGGGGTCAAGGGATAGGGTTCACCTTTTGGGGGCAGGACACAAATATAAGAGAGTCCTTATCTAACAAAAGCAATCATTGTAACCTGCTTCTGTGTGCCCTCAATGAATCCCCAACAATAAAAAAAAGGAGGTATCATGAACACACATAACTTAGGTCAAGCACATAGTAGGTGAGCAGGTGGAGTGTGCATCCTCTCTATTATAATTCTAGATGAGGAAAATCTTTGCTCGGCTGCACCTTTTTATTTCAGAGGTGTAAGAAGGCCCCAGTGCCCCCAATTTTTTTTAACTAGTACCACTCTGTGCCCCAACAAACTGTCCTTCCACCCCCACTTTTTCAATGACTTGGGACACTTATAAACCTCACTGAAACCAAGGATGGGATGAGACAGAAAGCCCCAGAAATGGGCCTTGGGAAAGTCTGGACGATGGAGCAACACACTCCTGGTGAAAAATAGCACGTGCTCAGGTCTCCCTCTGGTTTTCTCAGCCTCCACAATCCCCACCTTTTACAAGTGTCCAGTCAACTAAACACATTTTCATGTCTTCTGGGTGTCTAATAGCTAAGGATACTAAGAGAAGCAAATTCTAGGCCCCTGTTCTCAAGGACAGGGAAGCTATTGGCAGGTCACGGTTGACAGTCCAAAATGGCCGTGTTTTGAGATCTGGCTCCAGGCCAGCCCCCAGACTTGGTGCCTGTCATTTAATCCTTTTAATATTCCTGCTCTAAGAGGTCCTACATCCTACCTTTACAGGAGACACTGAGCCTCAAAGAGGTTAAATAGCTTCCTGAAGGTCACACAGCTGGAGTAATGATAAACTTGAGGTCTTATTTTTTGCCATCACAGTTTTTTCTTTTTTTTTAATTTAATATTAGTATGAGGGTACAAACGTTTAGATTACATTGCTTTCACTTCTAAGGTAAAGTTCCAGTTGTAAAAGAGCCCCTTACCCAGGGGGTGTGTCATATACCTTGGCCATGTGCACATTATGTAAGATCCCGCCTCATGCCCTCCCTCCTGCCAATCATCTCTCTTCTCCCTTCCCCTTCCCTCCTCCCCCCGCCCCCATACCAGACTATATTTGTGTTTTATTGTTCATATGAGCATGTAGTTATTTATATATTGGTTTCATATTAGTATTATATACATTGGATATTTTTTTTAATTATTTTTTATTGAGTCATAGCTGTGTACAATAATTCAGTCATGGAGTACAGTGTGCAGGCTTCACATTGGATATTTATTTTTCCATTCTTGTGATACTTCACTAAGAAGAATGTGTTTCAACTCCATCTAGGTAAATGTAAAAGATATAAAGTCTCCATATTTTCAATGGCTGAATAGTATTCCATGGTGTCTATATACCACAGTTCATTGATCCATTCATTGATCAATGGGCACTTAGGTTGCTTCCATACTTGGCAATTATGAATTGAGCTGCAATAAACATTCTGGTGCAAAAGTCTTTGTGGTAAAATGATTTTTGTTCTTCTGGGTAGATACTTACTAATGGGATTACAGGATGAAATGCCATCACATTTTAGATGTTTTATTCATATTCTACACCCTTGGGTTTTAATCTTCTTGCTAACCAGGTACTCCCAAACTACCATCGGATATTTGAAAAATGTAATGGAGAAGCAATTTTATCTTGGTCTTGCTGGAGGAGACCTGAAGAATTAAAATTGTCTTCTCATTTTCTGAAGACATAGGAAACAATTTAACATAATTTCTATTTTTGTTTGTTCAGTTGGGTTTGGTCCCCTTCTTCTTCCCTCCCTCCCTCCCTTCCATTCTTTCTCTTTCCTTCTTTCTTACAGAAAGACTTAAAGAGAAGAGAAAACCTCTCCATGTGAGAAGGGAATAGCTCATGTCTAGGAAGTCTTTAAAGAGAGGTGACCCAGGCTCAGATGTTTTGTGGCTTCCTTGAGATTGAAAAGAAACAGTGGTTTGAAAGGTGTACCCTCTGAGGGTAGTGACCTATACCACCCAAAGGGGAAAGATGAGGGGTGGCCTTAGGGAGACCACAAGTCTACAAAGCTGTGAGAGTCTCTGCCAAGACCTCCTGGCCAGGCCTGGGACGGAGGAAGATGAGGGGCCTCCTTCCACACTGCACTTACAGATCATGAGCAATTATTTCTCTATAGAGGACCTGAGGCCTTGACATCTGGCTAAATTGCCTAATCGCCACGCCTTCCTTATGTTCCCAAGGAAGAGAAAAAGAATTCCTCAATCCCTCCCCGCTAAAAGAAAAAGGCATAACTAAGAAAAGGGCTCCTGCCAGCCGTGGCAGGTGGAAAACCCAGCCAGATTTATTTGCTTTAGAAAAATAAAGAAAACGTGACACCGCTCACACCCAAGCGTCTCAGAGCAATTCCGCACAGGTTCCAGCTGGTGCTGGGAATTTAATGCATCTCAGCCTCCCTCAAAAGAGCACAGGGCTTCCAGCCTCTGCCCCACCAGGGAACGACTCTTTCCCCTACTAAAACCATCCCTTCTGGCTGGGTGTTCGTGAAGCCACGGTGCAGCTGGCGAAAATGCAATAATTAACTCAAGCACGCCTGAAAGACGATCACAATAATTTATATTTCTCCACCGCCCTCCATCCCCCCACAAGCTTTCCAGATTTTATGGTCATGACTCACCTCCGCTACTGCTGTGGGGTAGCTCTGAGGGAGCAGGCTCACTTGCAGCACACCACAGTTTAGGCAGAACATTAAAAAAAAAAAAAAAAACACTCAGCTAATTACAAGCCAAATGCTCCCTGTCACAGTCAGGCCAGCTGACTTCATGCCTGGGCGGCAGAAATACAATAAAACTCCCAAGTTGGTCCTTACATTTTTTAAAGTCAAATTGCTCAGCCATGATCTCACAGCCCTGCACCCCAGCCAGTGGCCCTGAGCCAGTCTTTGAAATATGACCTCAGACCGGGCTGGTGACGGAGCGGAGCGGCGTTTCTGGCGGGGTTCAATATAAGTCAGTTTTCCTATACAGGCTCATCCTCCTCCAGCTGCCTGGGAAGGCCCAGGTGCCTTCCTCATCCTCCCCACCCAAAACTGCTTGCTCAATCCAAAGGCCAGGCCACCTGACAGCCCCGTAGCAGCCCCACACTTTCCCGGGGTCATCTACTCTTCCCTCAATTCCTATGGCATTTCTATCCATGCTAGACACTTGGCTCTTGGCCACACTCGTGTAGCACTGCACAACCCCTTTCAATCAGTAAATGTCTATTTGGAAGCATGAGAGCCTAATGGCTGAGAATGCATGTGGATTAAGAAATGATACGAATTTGTATTCCAGCTGCGTGATCGTGGGCAAGTAATTTAATCTGAGCCTTGTCTCCTCCTTTTGTAAAGAGGAAGACAATGGCACATACCCCACACAGGGCTTGATGTAAAGATTGATGCACAACATGCTGGGGGTGGCAAGAAATTGTCGATTACACCTGCCAGCAATGAGGACTGTGTCTGGATGGGTTGGACGCCCATGTAAGAGTCCTTTACATTTGAAAGGAGTGCTCCAGTTTGGCGGTTCATGTGATTCACTGTTTCTGAAGGTTCCAGGCTTTGGAATCTTGGAATTGCTTTGGAAGTCATACTGGTGATTCTTACCCATCTGTGAACAACCTAAGTTTTCAGGAAGATAATGTCAGAAAGAGGAAAAGGTCCTAGCATCAGCTTCTACTCTCGAACTGCATTAATTTTCCTTTGAGATTTAATATGGACAGTTCTGCAGCTCAGCTTCCCAGATTCTCCCAGTTCAAGCTGACTTGATTTATAGGTGCTCAGGGGGTTGCCTGGCATGGAAGACTGACTGACCACCGGACTCATAACCAGGACTCTGGATTGCAGTCCCAGCTCTGCCACTTTCTCTGTGATCCTCAGGAAATCACTTGCCCTCTCTGAGCCCTGTTTTCTTGATCTGTCTACAAATTTATCAGTCTATCACCCGTGCTCAAGGTGAAGATCAAACAGAAGAAAAAAAATATACCATGTAACTGAACAAGAGAAACAAGCTAAATAGTAGTGGGCACTCTCCTGCAAAAAAATCACCACCTGCCTCTGAGTATCTCAATTTAAATCTGCAATCATTGTGCCGGGCATTAAACTCAAGACCCCCAATGCAAAGATTTTAGGGCTCTGCCCCCAAGAATCTGTCAGACAGGATAAAAACTTATCTCAGATGCCTTTTGAGTTCCCCCAAGCCACCATGCAAAAAAACGGCACTCTTCACCTTTCATGGGAAACAGACCTTCTTCCCCACCCCTGCAGGCAGCTGACAGGTGAGCTCTTCATGCCTCTTTGGTTCACCCACTTCGGGATCACCTGGAACACCACAGGTCCACAGATAGGCCTCTTGCCTCAATAACTTCATATTTACTGAAGATTTGGAGAATCCCAGGAAGGAAAGCATTGTGCAGACATATTGTGCTCCACCATCTCCCTGGTTACCCCTCCCTGTCCCCCTGGTGCAACCACAGTCATCCCCTGTGTTATATACGTCCCACCAGACGTAGCCCTGCAGAGCTCAGCGTCTGTCCCCGGAGAGAACTCACTAAGGCACACTCCTGATGAATACGATCTCATCCATAGGAATCCTCACATCAGGATCTAAGAAAATTAATGTCCTCTGTAATATCACAGAAGTCCAAGAATCCCTAGAACTTTAAGCAGATTTACATATCCTACGAAAGGTACGTGATCAGGGGTCCAAATGTGCAGAGGCACGAGTCCATTCCTGACCAGTGGTGCCCGGGGGCTACCTCTGCACCAGGCCTTGAAGGACACAGCAAGTGTAGTGACTTCATTTGCAGGAACAACATGAGGAAGAGCTCAGAGGAGGAGGAGGTGGGGCAGGTTCAGGCGGCAGTGCACAGGTGAGTCTGGTCTGGCTGCTGTCCTGGGGATGGAAGGTGTGAGAGCAGAGAGGGCCAGTAGCAAAGGGCTCCAAATGCAGCAGAGGGACCTGAACAATTTTTCTCCTAAGAAGCTGGGTCTCTGTGTGTGCCAGATGGATGTAAGGAGGAGAAGCAGGAGCCAGAGATACTGATGGGGAAGTCACACTAGCCACCCAGAAATGCCAGGTGAAGACCTGGGTCAAGAGCAAGGGAAGGAAATGAAAGTGGAAGGAAATGAAGCATGGGTTCTGGGACACTTGGCTTCTGGAGAGAGGAACATAAGAGAAAAAGCAAAGGTGACTCTGGGGTTCAAGCCTCTATAGGAGTGAAACAGGGACATGGGAAATGTGTCAGTTGGAGGAGAGAAAGATGAATCCCAGCCTGTGACAGCAGGAAGGCTGGAGAGAGCCCTTCTCCTGCCATCTGCCTATGCTAGCTCCTGAAGTCTTGAGCTCAGGACCTTGAGAAAGCCCAAAACTGATGGCCAAGGCTACCATGAAGCTAGCCAGACAGCCAGAGCCTTGTAGATCTTCCTTGTAGATTTGCTGAGGCTGGTCACACCCTTGATGCTAATGACTGTGACCCATCACCCTCCTGTCAGAGGACAGATCCTCTTATTCTGTCCTCCACAACCCTTTCAAATGGGCCTTCTCACCCTCCCTGTCTTGCCAGAAGGGAACTGAGGCTATGACACTCGAGGCTTATCGTAGGTCACACACCAGCAAGTCAACCGAGTCTCAAACACAGGCCCTCGGAGACCACACCTGTCCCACCACATGGGAATCGTGTGATGAGTGAAGTTCAAGGCAAAGGGCATTACCCGAAGCTGGCACAGAAGGGAAAAGCCTGAGTATAATCGCTGTCCAGAAATCAACAAGTTTGTGCTGATGTCCTATGAGGTGAGATGCTGGATCAGGTGACTCAGAGGTAGCAAAGAGGTGTCAGCTGAGACCTCTGCCCCAGAGCACTGGCACCTTCGCAGGGCGGACAAGCACTCACAGCCTAACAAGCCGACAAGCACTGGCACAGCACGTGGTTCTCTTACTTCTTCTTCTTCATGGCACTTACCGCTAGCTTCATCCTTCCTAATCAGCTGTTTATCGTGTGTCTTTCCCCTCTGGCAGTGAATGAGAGCAGCTACGTGCTAGTAATTCCCTGTCTGCAAAAGCCGCTGGCCCCGACTAGGCACTTGGTAAATATTTATTGAATGAGAGCCAAGAAGTTGGAACAAGCAGGAAAACAGAAAAGAAGCCGAGAGAAGCAAAAGGCAGCTGTGGGCTAAGCCTTCCTGGAGAGGAGGGTGTGACGGACTTGGCAGCCTAGAGGCGAGATGAGACAGAGTGGCAGAGACAGGTAAGGCAGGGGGACAACACCACCTCATCGCCTCTTCCCTACCCAGCCCTAACACACCTGTGCTCTACCCAAGCCCCAAAGGGAGAAAAGCTTATGACAGATGAGATGGAGCTCACTGGGCCTGCCTAAAAGGTCAAGAAGAGGCAGTGGGGGTCTCTTCTGCGTCTCACTTCCCTCCTTAGTTACAGGGAGCTCACGTGTGCTCCCCTCCATCTCTAGGCGGGCTACTGGTTCTTCTTAGAACCAGCTCCCTTCAGAGAAGGTTGTGTTTGTCTTTCCTCCTCCTTGGCCCTCTCCCTCCCACATTAGTCTTGCCAATGGGTAGTGACACAAATCTGCGACTCTTCCACCATAGCAGCTCTAGCAATCCCGGCTCAAGTGGTCTAGATGAACGTCCCCAACCTTTTTGGCACAGAGAACTGGTTTTATGGAAGATCATTTTTCCACAGACCAGGGTAGGGAGAGGTTGGTTTGGGGATGACTCAAGTGCATTACATTTTATTGTGGACTTTATTTCTATTATCATTACATGATGATACATAATGAAATAATTATACAGCTCACCATAACGCAGCAATCAGTGGGAGCCCTAAGCTTGTTTTCTGGCAACCAGATGGTCCCAGCGTTTGCATCATTGCCTCAGCTCCACCTCAGATCCTCGGGCATTAGACTCTCATAAAAAGCACACCAGCTAGATCTGTCATGTGCAGCTTACAGTGGGTCTCATGCTCCTATGAGACTCTAATGCCACCGCTGATCTGAGAGAAGGCAGAGCTCAGGCAGTTGGGCTGAAAGGGTTGTTTGCTTGTTCACCCACTGCAGTGGGCCAATACCAGTCTGGGGCCTGGGGGTTGGGGACTGCAGGTCTAGACTATTCCAGCACTGGGTGTGCGTCTTCCACTATCATCTCTTCTGCTTCTCTCAGAGCTTAGGATCTTTCCTCACCCTATATGGAAAGGCCCAGGATTCAGGTTTAGACACTGGTGGGGCATTGGAGTCTGCTTTAGATCCGGTCGCCTGGAAGCAGAGCCTGAGACAAGGATTTGTGTATGCACAACTTATTGAAAGCAGGCCAGGAAAGGGAAGAACTGAGCCCCAGTGTGGTCTCAGCTAGGGTTTAGCTTACGTCTTATCCCACGGGAGCTCTGGAGTGTAGACTATGCCACAAAGTTGATCCCACTTTGAAACAGGGGATGTCCTTCAGCATCTCCTATTGGTTAGTCATGGGATTCAGTTAGGAGGAAACCTATTTTCCTCAGTGCAGTGACTCCTGTGGGTGAAGGCAAATCTCCAGAGAAGGGGGAAGCTGAGTCCTTAGCAGGTTAATACCAGCACCTGGACTGTGGGCGCACCAGCTCAGTAACAAGGTCTAGGGGTATCATAGCATTCTTTACAGACACCTTCAGGGCTACTGAGCTTAAGAAAGGAAATCTCATTTGTGTGAATGTATAGGTGATTACGTATTGGTTTCATAATAGTATTGAGTACGTTGGATAATTTTTTTTTCCATTCTTGAGATACTTTACTAAAAAGAATATGTTTCGATTCCATCCATGTAAACATAAAAGATGTAAAGTCTCCATCCTTTTTTACGGCTGCATAGTATTCCATGGCATACATATTCCACAATTTGTTAATCCATTCTTGGGTTGATGGGCATTTGGGCTGTTTCCATGACTTGGCAATTATGAATTGGGCTGCAGTGAACATTCCAGTGCAAATATCTTTGTTGTAAAATGATTTGTGAACAGCTGGGTAGATACCTTAGTAGAAGAATTATAGGATCGAATGGTAGTTCTACATTTAGTTCCTTGAGAATTCTCCAAACTTCTTTCCAAAAAGGCCACATATAATCACCTACACTTTCATACAAATGGTAAAACACAACTATAGTCCAGAAAGAAGAAGGGAAGAAGAGAGAGAGGGAAGACAATGGGGGAGGGTAGGAGGGTATTTGGTAGAAGCTCACCTATTGTGCACAACACAATAGTATATTTCAAATCTATTAAGAGTAGAGTATAAATGTCTGACCACAACAAATAAGTAAATGAGGTGGTGATTATGTTAATCAGTTTGATGTAAGCATTCCACATTGTATATCAGATCAGCACACTGTATCCCATAAAAGTACACGGTTATGATTAAATAAATAAATAAAAGAAAGAAAGGAAATCTCCATGGGTTAGAGCCTAGATCCACTGAAGTTTCAGGTTTCAACTAATAAGTCAAGGTTGCTTTGCCTTGTTTTGACATCCACAGACACCTCTCCTTGGAGGGATTTAAATGCATATGGATCTTGGCCTAACTCTGTCTTAGTCTTGGTCCCCATTCATTCCCTGTATTTTGACATCACTTCCCAGAGACAAAATCCGAAAAAATGACGAAAGGACATCGTGTTCTCCACTGTCCATGAAACCAATTTTCATCAGGCTCAAGTAAAAGTGGTCTGCACCAGACAGACATCTCTTGGGAGGCCCTTTCCAGAACAGTCTCTATGCATGGAGGCATGTGGAGACCTGGATGACAACGAAAAAAGAGTACCAAAAATTTTCGTCGGGGGAGATTGATTTTTTAAGTGGAACAGTCTCAATCTTTCTGCTAAATTCCACAAATTGCAAATGCCCCATTCAAAAAAAAAAAAAAAAAAACCTGTGGAGAGCTAGCACATATTTGTATCCCCAGTCTGCTGCTTTAGCCACCCTGTCAGGTCACATCGGACCAAATAAGGGAAAAAAGAAATACAGCATCTTTGAAAAGAAAGCTGAGAAGGCGAGCGGGGCCTGGGAAAGAGGGCGGAGGTAAAGGAAAGAAACTGGGGGAAATTGCAAGTGACAGGAGGCTCCAAGGAAAGAGATTAAGATAACAGAAGTCAGTGCAAGGGAGGGCAGGACAGGGAAGGTGAGGAGAGCCGAGGCGGCAGCGCCGTGAGTGTGAAGCGGATACCCGGAGAAGGGAGGACCTCGCTGGGAGGTCACAATGCCGCTCCAAGGATTCAACAATAAATCACACGGTGTTAAGGACAAGTGGGGGGAAATGAGGTCTCAGGAGCTCTGTTTTGTGTTTAGTGCCCAGTGGCAAGATGGATGGCTGGAAAGTGACCAGATGCACAGGAGAAGGGGACATTTCCGCCAGGAGGTGGAGCTGAGCCACAGCCTCAGGGGCCGTGCTCAGCCCTGATCTGCAGATTTCTCAATGGGCTTACGCTACCCCTTGGGGAAATGCCCCTCGGGCCAGTTGTGTTTAGGCCACTGGTTACCTGGAAGGCCTCAGACCCTCGAGGATACTGGCCAATCTAGAACGTACGTCAGAGACCAAGTGAGAAAGATGGTTGTGTCCGTGTAGACAGAGCAGGACACTTTGCTCTGGCCCCCAGCAGACTCTGGGCTCCTAGAGCAGAAGAACCTGCTCTGGGGTCCACCTCCTGGGACACTTCTTGGCCTGGCCTGGTCTGATCTGGCAGCACAGAACATTCCAGGGAAAATCCCTCCGGGCTAGATGGGCTGACAGGAAAACCGGGCCAGACTTCTAGACCCATTATCCTCAAACTCATTCACTCATTCATTTACTTCATTCTTTCATTCAATGAACAGGGCAGAGTCTGCTGCGTAATTCCAGCTCCGGAGTCTGTGTCTGTTCCATAGCCGCCGTTCCTAGCTACACAGTTTCTGACTCAGTGTTCTCATCTGTGCAGAGAGATGATAATAAAATTATCTGGGTGTTGTTGTGAAGATTAAATGAGATAGGATACTCTGCCCAGAACCCGAGTGGGGTAAATACTTAGTAAATTGTAACTTTTGTCATTATTGTTATCATATTATCATGACTGTTATTATTATTATTAATTTCAAAACAGTGTGAGGAGGAAGGGTGCTTCTTCCTATCATTATGAACAAGGACAGATCACTCATAATGACTGGGTGAGACCCCACTTTCCGCCTGGTTTCTCTCTGCTCCTTCATGTATTCCCTTAAAACAGTGGTTCTCAACCTTTCTAATACCGCGGCCCTTTAATACAGTTCCTATGGGTCATGACCCACAGGTTGAGAACCACTGCCTTAAAAGGAGAAAGTGATTTTTTTTTTCAGTCTAATAAATTTGGAAAGAGAAATTGGGCACGTGTAGCCCTTTCCTTTTCTCTTTCTTGTAGGAGTGAGACTGTCACAAAAAGGTCATTCCTCTGCCCTTCCACACACTGTGTCTCACCGGGCCTGTGCAGAGCTGCAGTGACCAGGGAGGTGAGAGTTTAGCATTAAGAAATAGACCAGTTCACAGAAATAAGCTATATTTTCCAGCATTTACTATATCAGTAACAAAAATGATGCTGTATTGCTGTCTCCATCTGCCAAGTCTTTTGTTTTACTACTCAAATAGTTCAGAACTCTGGTGAAAAAGAAAGGTGCTACTTTTTGGGGACCCCCTCCAAACTCCAACAATTATAAATAATTCTAGGCATACACACAGCTGAGATTTGAACACATCCATTCAATGAAACAGTTCAAAGAGAGAATTGAATTCTAATCCACAGACTTTGTTCTTCCCTTGAATCCCACCGGCATCCCCATCAACATTCCAGATACTTGATGATCCTGTGATTTCTAACAGAAATTTACTGTTTCATTATATAAAAGACAAAAGCAGGGCTCCTTGCCCACTCACTCCCCTTAACCCTGTCCCCCTTGAAGCCAAGGTTAATAGTTTTCATTACCACTGCTTATTTTTTGTTTAGATCATCCTTCCCTGCTGAATTCCAGACCCTTATCCAAGCCCTCGTGCAGAAAAGGACTTCTTTTATGTGGTTTTTCTTTATGGGATTCTCGGGCTGAGCTACCTTCGGTAAACTAAGAGCGGCTTTGTCTCCCCGGACGGTTTCATTTGTGTAGGCTGACTCTTGTTTGGAAATGGTGATTGCATGAAGCAGAGAGATGCTGAGATTAGGGGGGCCAGAACATTCCAACTCAATAAATCAATCCCCTTTTAATTGTGTCCCTGTCAGCCAACATTCTTCCAAAGACAGAGGGCAGAGCGCTTATTAGTGGAATGATTCCTTACTCTCCCCTGTGTGCTGATCTGATTGTCAATTAGATTAAGCCACAACAAGGAGAGCCGGGCGGGGACCGGTCTGTCTCAGTCTCAAGAAAAAAGTCAGCTGGATGCATCATCCATACACTTGACTCCAGTTCTTGGAGCTTCTGTGAAATTTCAACCAAATTCTAACCCCATTTGGTGAAAGTGACCAGCTCACTTTGCATATTTCTAATGCCTTTAAGTTAAAGACCATTAAATCATGGGGGCTCCATTTTCCAAGTAGCCTCCCAAAGTTGTCAGATGATTAAGCTTCTATTGAGCATCCAGACTTACCCTTCCTTATTGCGGGTCCTGCCTCTCGTTCTTCTAGCAGCATGCTGACAGTAGGTTCACACACAGACAGGATGGATGAAAGGCCCATTCTTCACAAAAGTCAAACATTCACAGACATTGAGCAGTGTTTGTTTTTGACCGTGAATGACCTTGAGCCTTCATATGCTTCTCAAATTTTAACATGCATGCAAATCACTGGGAATCTTGTGAAAAATTAGATTCTGATTCAAGATTTCTGAGGAGGGACCCACCAGTCTTCTTTTCTAACAATGCCCCAGGGAATGCAAATGTCACTAGTACATGGACCAGACTTGGAGTAGTAAGAATCTAGAGTTCACTTATACTACTGCAAATGTCCTTAGGGTAAAATGATTTTTTTTTCTCTTAGGTAGATATGTAGTAATGGGATTACAGGATCAAATGGAAGATTACCTTTAGTTCTTTGAGGAGTCTCCATACTTCTTTCCAAAAAGGCGGTGTCAGTTTGCAATCCCACCCGCAGTGTGAAAGTGTTCCCTTCTCTCTGCATTCTTGCCAGCATCTGCAGCTTTGGGACTTTGTGATGTGGACCATTCTCAGCGGGGTTAGATGATAGCTCAGAGTGGTTTTGATTTGCACTTGTCTGACGCGTGTCTTTTGCCCATTTTTTCTTTTTCAGAGAAGGTTCTGTTCACATTAATCCAAAATTAAATAATACTCACTGTGTTCTGCATGCACAGACATGCCAAGGGAGGCCTCTAGAGGCATTGCCGCAGAGCTGATAAGTGATTCAAACCTGGTTCTGTCTGACTCCAGGACCAACAGCACAACCCTGTACTCTACTGCACACATCGGAAAGTCCGTAGGGTGGTAACAGACGTCAGAGTTAGCCTTGCAAATGGCAGTTATTATTCCAATGCTGAGCAACAAACATCACACTCACATGAATTGGCAAAACCCTTCCCAGGCCTTTGGCTTGCAGGCAGCAGATGAGACAATCACACAATTGCATCAGTATCTTCTCCCCAGAGAACAAACCAGAAATCAAAAGCAAAGGATGCCCAAAGCAATTCAATAGGCCGACTGGCCAAGGTGAAAAGCATAGACTTTGGGTTCCAAACCTGACCGTTGAATATACCTTCACCTGAAACCTCAGTACTGTGCATGGCCCTGGGGAACACACAGTGAATGGAGGCTGTGTTCAAAAGATTCAAATCCCAGCTCTAGTCATCCCAACTGAAGCTCCTTCACCAAGTTCTTGCATCAGTGAGTACAGTGTGGTCCACAACAGCGCCTACTATGCAAGATCATTGTGAAGGTTAATTGGAATAAGGAATGACACAAGTTTAGCAGGGACAGTACCACTGAGTAAACCCACAGTAGCTGCCATTGTTGTTATTTTCATGACCTCCACCCAGTCTGGCCTCTGGGATGTCTCCACTGAATGTTACTTCCCTTCCCTCCCCTTCTAATTTCCCTGATATAACCCTGATGGGGGACACGCCAACAAGTCCTTCCTGTCTTAAATCAGTCTTTCGCATCTTTCTAATAAATTCTTTCTTCAAGCTCAATTTTAATGCAAAAGAAAAGGTTTCTTCCTGGAGCAAATGGGTTTAAAATGTGGCATTGCACATAGCACAAATGCTTGAATCACCTCTTCCCTATCAACTTACATCTCCATTTAGACTCACTCTACTTCCATTGCTGATTGATCCTTATTCTGTGAGCAGATCTTTACTGAGTACCTGCTGTCCATGCCAAGGTGCAGAGTCAAAAGAGACAGATAGCAGGCTACTCCTGTGGAGTTAGTGTCCTGGTGAGGAGAGACAGCAGGACACTGATTTCACTCTTAGAGCTCTCGGTGGTTGTATGTGGAGAACAGGCTGAAAGGGGCTGAATGGAAACAGGGGTCCAGTTAGGTGTCTCCTGCAGGTTAGAGGAGCCAGTGGCATGGACAGTGGCTACAGGGAGAAGCAGACAGCTCTGGGATATGTTCCAAGTCGGGATAACCTGCCTAGCTGGATGAAATGAAAGAGAGAAAGAATCTTTCACTGGCAGCAGGTCGTAACGTGTGCACCAACCGCCGTTTGGCCATGACTTTGATCCTGTCCATGATGGGGGCTGTTAACTCTGATCTTGAACTGAGTTAAGGGGCCTTAGAAAAACCAGTTTTAAGTGCTCAGTGACCACATTAAACAGGAGTGGCCTAAAATGAGAAGTGCCTCTGGGGATATTTACAGACATCAGTGTTCCCCAATGATACTCAAGAGTGTACTAGCCAAGCCTCGTGGTCGCTTCTCCATCCTAAGAAGCACGTCCTCCCTTCAGGTAGCTTGATGCAGCAGAACAAGCAGGGGAGGGGAGCCCCTCAGACAGTCCTGTATCTTCACCTGAGCGTTTCCCTCTGGGAGATGCAGAATCAGAGTCCAGTGACTAATCTCACCAAGCATCAGGATCCGCTCCATCCATCAGGGGCTTCCAGAGATCAAGGACGCATCCTACCTAGCACATAGTCCATGCTGCATAGACTCTCATTGTCCAACACCTTTGATCTTGACAACCAGTGGTTTGATTGCCTTTCCTGAATTTTTCAGAGCCGACGCTCCCTGAGGTTTCATTCAGTAGCATAAATGTCCTTGGCCACCGCACTCCTCCCGCTTGGTGCGTTAGTCTGGGTTCTCCAAGAAAGTTATTATCATAGGACTAAATGTGTTAGAATTTTCTTCGAAGAAATGCCTGTGAGAGATAAATGGAAGGAGAGCTGAGTAAGGCTGGAAGCCACCAGGCCACAGAGCAGGTCTGACCCTGAGTGGAGGCAAGAGGGATGAAGGCTGAGTGGAAGTGTCCTGGAGGTCCAAGCTATCTAAGAAGACTTTGCCAAGGCTATTGGAGTCCTCGAGCCAAAGGTGTTCAGAAGAATCCTGTGTCTTATTAAGGACCCCTGTCATTGGGTCCACTAGCTGGCTGGGAGCCATCTGGGACGCACGACTTTTTGGTGCAAACACTGGATTGGAATTCAGAGCCCTCGGTCAATGACACTCCGCATGGTCAGGGATGGGGAGAGGCAGTCTCACGGATGCCATGCTCACTAAATCCAAAACCAGGGACTTGAGATCTTCCCCTATTAAAGCCTCTACTGGTTAAAAAAAAATTATAAGAAATCAAGCAGTTGATAACAATGTTAGGGAGTTACGAAACCCCAGAAGCCTCACCAAATTCCCACCCTGTAGGACCCTGCTCTTGAGGTTCTGGCTCCCTCTCTGCGGTAACCTGTGGCATCTCTCCTGCGGCGTGAATCATAGGTGGGGCTTATGTTCTTCTCCCCACACACAACTTGCTCCCCAAATGGGAATTTTCTCAAATACCCTAGGTTCCTCCAAGAGCCATCCTCTTCATCCCCTCTTAGGCCTCCTCAGGGCAGGAAGGACAATGTGATTCCTTGGTGATCTGGGCAGAGCCTTTCACTCCCTGAGTCGCATTAACCAGGATGGGATCTCTGCATCCACACTCTCCTGCAGTGGGTGAGGTTGGGGCAGGACAATGTCCCCCAGGATGCAGCTGCTGGGCAAGAGTGGCTCTACAAACCTTAATTCCCTCATAGGAAGGCACTAGATTTGGGGCAGCAGAAGTAGAAAGTCCAATTTCAGCCCCACTTCTAAGCCACATCATCCAGTTCACCTCTGGGTAATAAAAGTGAATCTGAATCTTTATTTATCACTGATGTCTATTTCCCAGATTAATTAGAATCTATAGGAAGGTTGACTAGTACCTTGAATCTCCAGTGATGCCAGAGCTGAGATGCTTAGATTATTGATGAAGGATGGTTTCTGTTGACACCATTTACATGGTGGGATCCACTGATGCTTATAGAACCTCTTCTCCACTCTCAACTCCAAGTAGCCTTTCAAAGAGGGCCTTTATTATCTGTGGTCATGATTACTTTCCTGTAGCCTTTTGTGCTATTTTGCAATCCCTTAATCCACTCTTCCCCTGGGCAGGTCTGAAGCCTTAGGAATGCTGTGAAGAAAGAGGTTTTAAAAAAAATTATAGATCTTGCTCTCTTCTCAGACACACAGTGCCATGGCCCCTCCACATGGTACAGTCAGGCAGGCACACGTAGGAACTGCTGTTTGTAAATTTCCACCCTATCATGGAGATCATCTAACACCCCTCTAGTTATTATACTTCATTTGTGGAAGACTGACCCATGGTGCTGAGTCCTTCCTCCCCTAAGTGTTGCCACCATTATGGGTGACTGTCACATACCCAGGAATTGACCACCCCTTCCTCTGATCTTCAGCCTCATCTTTCTCAACACACTCCTGTTCCAATCATGCATTCCTGTGGCCACACCTGACCTTGACTGCAGTAGGGACATCTCCGCCTCTGAAATCCTTTGCTGTCTCTCCAAAGCCTCTCATTTCAGAAAGGATCCTTAAGTGGTACACAGACCCCGTGAATGAGAACTTCCCAGGGTGTTTGTTAAATATACAGCTCTCAGATCTACTGATTTAGAATCGCTAAGAGAAGTGCTCAGAAACCTGCCTTATTAATGAGCCCCTATGATCTTATACTTGGCTGAGTTTGAGAACCACCACCACCTACCAGTCTTGCCCTGGCATTGCTCTCATCACACCTGTCATGCAAAACCACAAAGCTTTCAGGTCCTTGGTTCCTCTGCTTTCTCTCCTCCAGCCCCACCACCACTTTCACCTCCATCTTGCTCAGCATAGACTCCATGGTCTACCACTTCCATCCTCTTGGCAATTTCAGTTTCCTTGCCCAACTGGGCTGCCTTTGTCCAGCAAAATCCCATCTCTTGGCCAATCCAACTACTTGCCTTTTTCAGCAGAGTTCATTGATTCACTTATTCTTTCAGTACAATTTAGTTAATGTCCAAAGTCATTATATAAAATCATAGAGTTACTGTGTTTTCTTTCGATTTGTGTTTTAAGTCATGATCACTTACCATTGAGGAGCTGATGGCTGACTGGGAGAGAGCCATAAAATGATTGATTTGATGTATTGTGCTAAGGTCAGGCATAGAAGTAAGCACAGGGCACTAGGGGTGCACAAAGGACAAGACCCCGACCCAGTCTGGGGTGGTCCAGGATTAGGAAATTTGCTCGAAGGAGATGGTCGCAGAAGAATCTTAAAGAAATGATGCAAGGGAGACAGACAGATAAAGAGGAGGGTATGTATTCTGGGCACAACGGTGAGCATGGACAAAAGTGGGAAGTGAGAACAGCACATCAGGTGTGAACCGTGAGAAGCGAGAGGGAGCTGCTAAAGTGTGATGTTCATGGCATGGAGGGCTGAGAATGTTTTCCAAACAAAAATTCATCATATATGGCCCCAGGGAAGTGGAATGCTCCAATCAGGAATGCCTCTAAAAATACTAGAGATGATGTCACTACTCTACTGGGTAGTTCAGGCTCAATCTGCCTCTTCCTCTCCAAACTCTTGCCCCTGCACACCCCTCAAGTCCCCACCAAAATACAGCAGAAAACAGAACTCACTGTTCAGGATTCTGGGAGACCTTTTTCTGGGAGACCCTGGTATTTTTTATAACAGTAAAAAATTAAAAATAATCTATATACCCATCAACAGGAGATTGGTTAAATCAATTGGTGTTTGTTTAATTGCACTATTCCACTATATTAGATTATAATATGAGAAGTCTTCACTTAAAATAAAGCAAGTATATTCATGTATTCAGAGTAAACTCTATGTAAGAAAAATAAGTTTGCATACATCAGATAACATAATATAATGTAATCATAGAATAAATACATGGAAAGAATGGTTAAGTTCTCATTTTTTTTAGTCCTACTCTAATCTGTTCTCCATGCCATAGTCAAGGTGACATTTCTAAAATGCAGTCTTATCCTGCTTAAAACACTTTGAAGTCTAAACACCTTTCTCACGGAGCCAGTATCAACTTCCCCCCTCCCCCTCCCCCTCCCCCTCCCCCACTACTGCTTGCCACATCTTGCTTCCAGCCTTTGCACATACTATTCCTTCTCCCACAATGCTCTTCCTCTTTCCTCTGCCCTGCTTGACCAGCTCTGCTCATCCTTCAAGATGCAACTTAGGTGCTACTGTCTATATGAAGCCTCTCCTGACTACTGCTACCTTGGAGCCCTCTGTGGTACCACCACCATGGCCCATACACTCCCATAGCACCCCCACCATGGCCCCACCATATCTTCCCATAGCATCCTGTGCTTTTTCCATGGTGTTTTCCACACTGTATTAGAGTTATCAGCTGATTCATTTCCATGCTCCACTAGGATGGAACCTCCATGATGGCAGAAGTCATGTTTGTCTTATACATGAAAAAAAATCTGTATTACCTAGTGCTACAAAACAAATTACCCCAAAACTTCGTAGTTTAAAATAATAAGCATTTATTATCTCATATGGTTTCTGAGAATTGGGAAACCAGAAGGGTCATAACTATGTGATTCTAGATCAGGGTCACCCATGAGGTTGCAGTAAGGTTGCCCGGCAAGGCTGCAGTCATCTGAAGCCTTGACGGGGCCTTGCACTTCCAAGATGGTGCCCTCAAATGGCTGTTGGCCAGGGGTCTCAGTTTTTCACCACACACATCTTCATGACATTGCAGCTTCTACATCAAGAGGGCAAACCAAGAAAGAAAGCAAGGACATAATAGATATTCAAAGTCTGTTTTAATCATCATTTTATATACAAGAAAATACTAAGAAGTCAGGTAACATGCCCAGGGCCAGACAGCTGGTTAGTATAAGTGGCAAGACTTGAACCAGGCAGCCTGGCTCTAGAGCTATTGCTCTTAACTTTCATCCTATACTGCCTCTCTAGGCAAATCAGTATATATTTGCTGGATACAAGAAACTGCTACTTGCTAGGAGCATGTGTTAACACATGCTTCCCTAAAGGAGCTCATTTTGGGTTCATTCGTACTAAATGCCAAGCACTGTGTTAAGACACTTCAGAGTCATTTCAGTCATGAACACATCTGCAGGTCACATTGACCCCCAAGGAAAATCCCTACATTCCAGGGCATCCATGGCTTGGAAGAAAAGGGAAGCCAAAGTCCCTCTGTCTCAGAAAGCTGGCCTCATGACCCAGCTGCATAGGAAGGGCCAGGTTTCTCTAGGGAGATCACCTGAGCTAAGCTACTCCAGGCTGCTTGGGCCAATAGGCACTGGGGCTGACTAAAGCAGTCTGCTTGCCCCTAGAGGTTAGGATGGGACCTGGGTGTGCAAGGTGAGGCTGACAGCTGCGGTTTGGGCCAGATGATTTCACTGGAGAACCATTCCATGGCTGCCTTCTCAGGCTGCAAGAAACCTTGGAGGGAGATGGCCCAAAGTGAAATCACCACTGAGAAGCCAGGCACAATGGTGCCCTTGTAAGATGTAGCTTATGATCTCATGGACCCAGAAACACTGAGCCATGATTCCTGCCCCAGCCAAGCCTCACCCAGGTGCAACTCAGTAAAGCCTAGGGTGTCCGTGAGCTGGATTAATCCTCCCCTACAAACCAAGACCTAAATTCAATAAGAAATCAGCAATATTCACTATAAATGAATTTTTCAATTCTCTCCTCAAATTTAAAATCATAAGAGGAGAACTTGAAAGTCCTTCCACGGAATTACCATTTTGTTCTAATCTGAATATAGAGGTTATTCACATTCCCATGCAACATACATACTAAAGGACAATACTCTTTTACAAAACATTTCCCTCATCTTATTCGGAAAGGATTTAAGATTTAGACACTGCAGTGCAGAAAGGGATCTCATGAATTACATTGGAGAGAAAGAAAAGAAACCAAAGCTAGAACATTAAATAGAGCCAGGAGCAAAGAAAATATCAAAAAGGTACACCGTGAGCTCCTTTACACTAGACATGGATGGTTCTACTTTGGTGGCTCTGAGCATCCTAGCAGCCCAGGTGAAGAAGAAAATCCAATCAAATGCAAACATCAGTGTTCAGTACAATTTTTATCATATACTTTGGAGTATATTTTACTTAAATTCTCTTATAAATTATAATGTTAATGAGATTCAAACCAGCCAGATGTTCAAAAAAAGCACAGCTACTAGAAAAATAATTAATTCCAAGATTTTCCATAACAAGGATGTTAAGCAAGGTCATTAATAACATCCTTATTAAAAGATCTCTCGGTGCAGGGCAACAGTATTACTCTAAAAGTCAGGTATTGACAAATTGCAGTCCATGAGCCAAAACTGGACCTTAGCCTGTTTTTGAAAATAAAATTTTATTGAAACATAAATATGCTGACTTCTTTACATATTGTCTATGGCTGCTGTCATGATACAAAGATAGAACTGAATAGCTGCAACACACTTTGTATAGCAGATATATCTTGAGGTAATCCCCAACGAGTCACCTTTGAGTATGAGTGGAACATGTAATTTGCCAACACGATGGCAAAGCTGATTGGATATCACGCCCTTGCTTATGTTACTTGTGTGAGACTCTATCTTAGCAGACTGAAGAGACTCTCCTTCTGTCCTGAAAGAAGTAAGCCACTAAGACATGAACTCCCAATGGAGAGAGTCACATGGCAGAGAACTGTGGGTAGTTCTAGGAACTGAAAACCTCAGTCCTACAACCACAGGAGCAGAATACTGCCAATGACCTTGTAAACTTGGATATGGCTGCTTCCCAAGTCGAGCTTCCAGATGATAATGCAGCCCAGCCACCCACCTGTGAGACCCTGATCAGGGGACCCAATAAGCCATATTCAGACCCTGGTCGATGGAAACCATGAGATAACAAATGGATGTTGTTTAAAGCTGCTAATCTTTTACAGAAAAGTTTGCTAATCCCTGCACTAAAACACAATTCAGAAAAAAAAAAAAAAAAGATTCTAGGAGGAGTATTTTTTTCCCTGTGTGCTCTAGGATTTTTAGAGCACACAGGGAAAAAAAGCAATAAGAATGTCTGGAGACCTACTCTTAACCAGCGAGCCATTGACATTCACCTAAGGGAGTGTCCAGCACAGCTGATCAGGGCCCACAAAGGCAACCAAACCAGGAAGATTTCTTTGGTGGCAAATGACAGAAGCTGACTCTGGCTAGTTTGCCCAGGAAAGGAATATATTTGAAGCTTATCAGATAATTCACAGTATCAAAGGAAGGCTAGTGATTTATTCTCAGAAAAGGACAGAGACCTGGACAGTTCTAGGGGTCTAAATAGTAAAAGTGACTCACCTCCTCACCAGGATGCTGTTGGGTTATTTTTATTTATTTATCTATTTGCATCACCGAGTTCAAAATTCAAAGTCCCAAGAGAGGGAGAATCTTACTAGCTAGGTAAAGGCTAACACTCTGATTTTACCTGCTGTGACTACATAAGAGAGAGAAGTGACTCTCCTAAAAAAAAATCAGGAGCTGGAACCAGAAAATGGGGACAAGGTGCTGAGCAGACACTGACGGCCACCACTGCAGCCCCGCCTCCATCCCCACCCAGCCCCTAGCACTCACCTGGTCCAGAAACCTCTCAGATAACTCTGTGTAAGTTCTCACCACGTTTGTCTGTACATAGTGAGGTCCACCTGGCTAGAATGGAAGCTTCATGAGGACAGAAATGGTGTTCACCTTGTTCATGGTCTTAGTGCCTGCCCAGAAAATAGTGAGTGCTCAAGAGAGCTCAACTACATCAAACTGAATGGCTTCTGCACATAATCAACAAGAAGAAAAAGCAACCTATGGACTGTGGGCGGGGGATGCAAACCATGTATCTGCTAATGGGTTCACATCCCAAATATATAAAGAACTCACACAACTCAAGAGAAAAAAAAACCCAATTTTAAAAAGAGAAAAGGACCTGAAAAGGCATTTTTCCAAAAAAGATATACAAATAGCCCAGAGGTATTTGAAAAAAATGCTCAGCATCATTAATCATCAGAGAAATATACATCAAAACCACAACGAGACATCATCTCACACCTATTAAGATGATTATCATCAAAAAGACAAGAGATAACAAGCGTCGATGAGGGTGCAAGGGAAAGGGCATCATTGTATATTATTGATAGAAATGTAAATTGGTGCAGCCGTTATGGGACACAGTGCAGAGATTCTTCAAAACAATTAAAAACAGAACTACTGTATGATTCAACAATCCCACCTCTGGGTACCTATCCAAAGGAATTGAAATCAGGATCTTAAAGAATTACCTGCATGCCCATATTCATTGCATTATTCACTATAGCCAAGATATTGAAACACCCTAAGTGTCTGCCTACCCATGAATGGATAAAGGAATTGTAGTATATACACACAATGGAATATTATTCAGCCTTTTGTGAGATCCTGCCATTTGTGACATGGGTGGAACTGGAGGACATTACACTAAGTGAAATGAACCAGACACTTCATAATCTTACTTATATGTGGCATCTAAAAAAATCTAACTCAGAAAAGTAACAGTAGAACAGTGACAGGGGCTGGGCTGGGGGAGGAAATGTTGGTCAAAAGGTACAAAGTCAGAGCTAGATAGTCATCCTAAGCTAAGTCTAGAGATCTGTACAGATGGAAATCTGTAACTAATAATATTGCGTTATATAGTGGAAATTTACTAAAGAGTGGACTGCAGGGCCTCTCACCACACACACAAAAATGTAACTATGTAAAGACATGGATGTTGATTTGCTTGACTGCAGTAATCATTTCACTATGTATATCAAAACACCATGCTGTGTCCCTTCAATATACACCTTTTTCTTTAATTTATAAAAACGAAGCTGTGTTTGTTGAGTGGAGGATTGGAGGAATGAATGTTCAGAGAGCTATGGCCTGTTCCCCTTGACCACTCTCTTCCCTTCTCTCTGTAAAAACAGAGGTGCCTTGCCTCTCTCTTCTTTAAGCTCCTCTTGGCACTCTCACCCTTTCCCCCAGCTGCAGAGGAGTCCACCAGTTGGTTGTTTTTCCACAACCAACACCTGATAAGTGGTGTTTGGAAGATGAATATCCTTGGTGCAAATTCTGCTGTGTCATTTTCTTCCAGTAAAACAATGTATGAGATGCTATAACATCATTGCAATGGTTATTGCTGCCTCAAACAAGTGATGGTTTAAAGCCAAGGATGGAAGGGAGGAAGAAGAAAGGAGGGGCTCTGACAAGGGGGCTTTTCTTGGGGGATTCTTGGGCCCCCAGAAAGTCAGAGCCTTGCACCAGCCACCAGTAAATGCACAGAACCCTCCTCAGTGAGAAATCAAGGTTTATCTTTGCTCACGTGTGTACAGGTGTTCCAGCATCCCTGCTGCTCTCGCTGGGCACAGTTAGGGGGTGTCTGTGGTCAGCCACAGGTGGAGAAGACATCACTGCTAATCCCAGCTGGCTTCTCTCACGTGTCTGAGGGTCGACTAGCCTAGGATGACTTCAATTTGGACAAATGAGCTCTTCTCCACGTGGGCTCAGGTCCCCTGGCAGGGCAAGCCAGGGCTCCTTCACCAAGCAGAAGCCAGGCTCTATGGAAGGCAAGATAAGCACGTGGTCTCCTGAGGCCTAGGCTCACAATTGGTACAGCCCCACTTCCTCACCTGCTCTTGGCCAAAGCAAGTCACAGGTGAGCCCAGGTTCAAGGCTGGGCAGATTTTGGGTGCCACCTCTTGATGGAAGGAGCTGCAAAGCCATTTTGTAAAGGGCCCATTATGGCGGGTGTGGAAGCAGTCGGTCGCAGCCACCCCTGAGCCGTCAGAGCGCCCCCTGCCGAGCCTGGCTCCAGGCAGGTGCCCACCTCTGCCTGGCTGTCAGCGCGCAGGGGCAGAGACATTCCGGCTTGTTCACGGCTTGCTCTCTACCACCTAGCACGTAGTAGGGGCTCCATACAGGAACATGGTCTCAACGAAAGCAAACAGCTAAGGGAAAGAAAGCGTGCGCTCTGTCTCCTTGGTGCAAACTTCTTAAAAACATAACCTCCGGAATCCCTCTCCTCCGACCAAGCCTCGGTGAGTACCACCTGCAGAAGCGAGTTAGCAGATTCTTCTGCCACAACGACATGCATATGCAAAATTCCTCAGCCGTAATACCACCATCAGCTCCAGGATCTGAAAGAATCTCCCCAGCCTCCACGTGAAGACAGAGAGTCTCTAGCCGCCGTGCCCCCTCCCCTATGTTACCGGGGAGAGCGGAGCAGATGGAGCCCTTCACCTCTGTTTCCATGACATAGGGCGTCTAAGAATGTGAGGTTGCTCCAGCCGGGAGCGAGCAGCCGGCCGCGGCCCCCCGCACATGCCGCTCCGCTCGGCTCCAGCACGGACTTCTCCGCAGCGAGACGGCGCAGGGAGCTCCAGCGCCCCGGGGAGAGGCTTGGGGCTGGCCCGGCCCCAAGTTCCCTGCCCCGCTGAGAAGGTGGGTCAGCCGGGATGTCTCGAGGTGGTGCGGTGCATTGCCATGAATACACAAGCGCCCGTATACACAGGTGCATGCACTTCAGCACGCGTGCACACTCATAGGCATGTGCAAACTCACTCATGTGTGCACACCGTGCTCACACGCGAGCACATGCACCATCTAAAATCAGCAAGTCTTCAGGGCCACCCAGACCACCCCCTTTTGTGCCTTCTTTCTTAATGCCAACCCATATTTCTTCAATCAGGGACATTTTGACACTTTAAGATTGGTGAGCACACAGCCCAAAGGACCTACCTCCTGGACTCCAGGCTGGGTGCTGGAGTCACTGGTTTTGTCCTGCCCCAAACCCTGGGATTCACCTGGGGTTCACCGTCTGGACTACTTCTTTTACCTCCCTTTCAGATCCAGGAATCAGTTTCCTGACCCTCCAACCAGAGCCTCATCCCTGGGGCTAAGTTATATTCAGCATTGGACAATACATCTCCAACTCACGCTGCCTGGTGCCCCCTGTCCAGAGGACACTGAGACCTAATGGCCATACATTCCAGCTGACTCCTGTGGCCTTCTTAGGAGGCATTTGTGCTGTGAAAGACAGACCCCTTCGGGGGCCAAGGGACGTACAGAGGGGCCTCAGGGCACATTGTAGAGAGATGGAAATATTCTGTGTCTCAACTATGGTGGTAGTTACACAACTGTATACATCTGTTATAACTCACTGCACTATAGATCCAAAACGGTGAACTTTAATGCATATAAAGTAGACCCCAATGAATCTGACTTAGAAAAATTAAACATTTGGGGGAAAATCCAAGTCTCCAGTGTTAGTTCTCTGAGATTCTACCCACTCCAACCAATCCTCAGCCTTGCTCGGAAGGAGTATTTTAGGAAAATAATGCAGTGAAGCTTCTCTTCTCAGAAGTAGGTGACAGTCTCGGGCAAAGGTACTTACCAACCTGAGGGGTAGGGGAGAGCCAGGAGGTTGTGAAAATGCAACTTCCAGCCTGAGACATTCAAGATAAAGACAGGACCCAGGACAGGAGGGGAGGAACAGGGAGTGAGGACTCCTGGCATCCAGAAAAGAGAGATTCAGCATTGCCTAAAAAAACAGCTGAGAACGGGAATTGGAAATGTTTGCAGTTTCCTCTAGACCCTGCATGTGTTCTGGAGCAGTTAAAGGTCCATGTGTTCTGGCTCTGGTGATGCCTCTGCAGCCAGGTTTGGTAAGACAGCAGGCTCACTCCTAGAAAGGACCCTGATTAGCCAAAGAGACAAGAAGTCATTGTGGAGACTGTCACTGTCACACAGAAGGGGGGGATATGCTTGAGCAGAGAGCACTTTCTGCCCCTGCCCAAATCCTAGTTTTAAGTCCCCCGATCCTGGCTCCTAGTCCACAAGGAGCAAGTAGACCTTCATGAATGGGTTGATTACCTTTCAGTCTAGCTGATTTCAAGCATCGTAGGAGCCTGGGGAGAAGCATCAGTCCCAGGATGCAAATGATGGACATGTTTGTAAACTCATCCCTGCAACCCATTCCTCCAGGAGTAAGATTGGACCAAAAGGGGCAACAGCAAGTAGGAAAAGAGAAAACAACCCAGTTAATCACTGGGCGAGAGCAACGAACAGAACCTTCTACCAGAAGACAGAAGAATGGCAAAAAAAAACACAAGAGAAATCATCCCTATTTATCAGAGAAATGCGAATCAAAACCACCCTGAGACATCACCTAACTGCAGTGAGAATAGCCACACCACAAAGTCCCAAAGCTACAGATATTGATGAGGATGTGGAAAAAACCCTTAACTCCATTCTAGTCGGAAGAAAAATATCAAACAGACCCCTATTGGGGACAAGCTATAGGATGCCTTGCCAGTGTCTCTCAAGACCATCATGTCATTTAAAAACAAAGGAAAGACTTGGGAAAGCATTCACAGAAGAGATGGGGGGTTTATAACAATAAATGTAACATGGTATCCTAGAATGGCTCTTGGGACAAAAAGAGGACAATGACAAAAAAACTAGCAAAATCTAAAGGAAGTCTGGAGTTTACTTCAGGATAATGTACCAACGTCAGTTTGTGAACAGGTCTGCTGACTGCAGCTCCTTGTCATCTTTCTTACAAAAACCACATCTCCAGGGCAATTGAAGCAACACTGGGATCTGATCAAACTAAAAAGCTTCTGCAATGCCAAGAACACAGTAAGTAAAGCAAGTAGACAGCCCTCAGAATGGGACAGGATATTTGTAGGTTACATTTCCAACAAAGGTCTGATAACCAGAATCGAGAACTCAAACTTGTTAATAAGAAAAGAACAAATGATCCCATTTCACTATGGGCAAGAGACCTGAACAGAAGCTTCTCCGAAGAAGACAAGCACAGGGTTTACAGACACATGAAAAAATGCTCATCATCTTTAATCATCAGAGAAATACAAATCAAAACCACTTTGAGATACCATCTAACTCCAGTAAGAGTAGCCCACATAACAAAATCCCAAAACTACAGATGTTGGCGTGGATGTGGAGAAAAGGGAACACTTCTCCACTGCTGCTGGGAATGCAAACTAATATGTTCCTTTTGGAAAGAAGTTTGGAGAATACTCGGGGAT